>VDFB02347472.1:0-31606 GCA_007258455.2 Sequoia sempervirens
ATTGCATTTAGTCTTAATTACATCATACAATCGTCTATTTGAATGAACCACAAAATTGTTGGTTCAGATCCATGTTTACAAATATAAATAAAGTGAGATATATTATAGGTTATCGTTTATCACATTTAACTATGATAGTTTAATTTTTTAATGGGATAGTTCAATCGTTTAATGAGATAATTCAATTTTTTAAATATTTACTTCAAGTTCAAAGCACTCTCTTCTTGAAAATTCATCTCCATATTTAGATGAAAGGAATGACCATAGAAATAAAAATAAGCCTAAAATGAGTGAGAAGTAAAAAATAAGTCACAAGGAGCCCCAATTGTTGTATCATACTTTCCTTTAGGATCCAATCTCTCCTGCTTCTAGTCTATTTTTATATTTAATAATTTATATTAAGTAAAATATAAAACAACAATAAATATGTAATACAACAATTAAATTAAACATGCGAAATGAATTATCATGTTAGTGACATGATATTTCCACAATCCATTTTGAATGTATATATTTTGCTTCTAAATTTGATTGTGTGTGAGTTTTCATCAATGTTTTAGATCACACTCTATGATCCATCATCAGGATAGAGAGTTGAGGAGAAAAATGTGAATTATAGGTTACATTTGATTGTCATCCATGTTTGTAAATGTAAAGAATGTGAAATAAATTGTAGGTTATCGATTGATTATCACATTTAGCTATGATAGTTTAATTTTTTAATGGGAAAATTCAATCATTTCATGTGATACTTAAATTTTTAAATATCCACTTCAAATTAAAATTACCCTCCTCTTGAAAACTCATCTCCATATTCAAATGAAGAAGGCCATGACACTAAAAAGAAAAACAAGCCTATAATTAGTGAGAAGTCAAAAGTGGTTCACAAGGATTCCAAGCTAAAGTATCATACTTTCTTTTAAGATCCAATCTCTCCTACTTCTAGTCTATATTTATATTATAAAATAGAAAACGATAATAAATGTAATACACTATCAAACCCATTATGCATCATGCAATTAGATTTGACAATAAAACTATGTTTGTAAGTTTGAAGAATGTGGGCATATATTGTATGCTACCAATTGCATGTGATATAGGTTTTGAAATCTTTAAAATGTGGGATAAGTATTGATACCAATTGGGTTACATTATTATTACATATTTATTTTACATAATATTAAAATTTTAATATATTTTTAATATAACATATAAAGTTGTATATTTATAACATATATTCAAGTATATATTTATTTTATATAATAATTTTTTATAATAATTGTCTTAAATTAACATATCGTATTATGCAATTAATTATATTTTATTATTATTAATCTAATATTAATAATAATAATTTAATATTAATATATAATACAATCTAATAATATTCTTATATATTAATATTATATATTTCAATGATATTATTAGATAGATTATGCAATTATACTATATTATTATTAATATAAAATATTTATATCACCCACATACCTAATATAATTAACTTTTCCCCATAGATTATGAGTTTTTTTTGTTTTGTATATGTGTATTTAGTCAATAGGTGGCAGATTATATATAGAAAGAATCTTTAGCCTAACCTATCTTAGTCAAATCATTTTATCAGGTTGTTTGAGCAATTTACCTGTCGGCAACTAGGGGAGAGCGACCCATAGTGGAGCACCCTAACTTCACCTTTTCCAAAATACTACATGGAAATTTCAAAGCACTCTGAATTTTGTACAATAGTTTATTTGACAACTCACATGCTTCTATATTTCATTATAGGGCCACATCATCAATATGATGCCACATCAACACGCTTTTTGTTTAGGTATCCAAAAAAAGGCCCCAAAAAAAAGTTAGACTGATTGTTGTGCACTAAGTCATGTTTTATTGATGCGTTGATGTGGCATCACATGATTTGTCAGTTTGTGTATTTTATGGATAAAAAGTATTTTGCAATTGGATATTAAGGTGTTTCACTATGGGACTCACTAAGGACTACTTCTATCCCCACTATTAGAGCCCGCTCCACTATGGGCCCCTCTCCCCTAATCATATCACTACATTTATTAGCCTATCAAGGCACGATAATCTATTATTCCTAAAACACAGCTAAATTCATTAACCATCTAACAATAATACATCCACCCCATCGACCGACGCAACAACAATAAAAAATAGGGACCACCCCATCAATTAATACTTCACATTAACATGCATTTGCAGTTATCCTTATTTACAAAGATAGGTAAATTATTACCCAACATCCCAACATGGAGATACATCGAACAAACCGCGTAGACTTATTGGACAGAGATTTACATACATTTAGTCTTCATATACTACACAGCCAATAGAATAGACATTTAACTGTATTTCTCCAAAATAACATGTCCCTCCATATGATTTATTCATTCACGTCATTTCCAGAGTTTCTTCACGCTGTTAATCACTCCATGCACAAAGGAGAAAAACGGGTCGGCTATGTTACAATGTGTCGGCAAACGTAATTCACACGCCTCTTACCGAATATACCGCTCATACACTCCGACTGAAGAAAAACACGGCGAATGGTAAAATCAAATGGAAAAATTCGACGGTTCGCGAGAAGGAAAAATCTGATTTGCATGCTTTCAGATGCCGTGACAGTCTTCGATATGATCTCACATTTCATTGAGTAACAAAAAACAGCAAATTAAATACGTAGCATCTGTTATTATTTTTATTAAGAAACCCTGTGGATTTAAAGTAGTTCAAAACTGACGAAAAGCATTTTGAATTGGGAGGACCCTCGCGTCTCATCAATACCTAGGAATTCTCGATGGCACTTACGCTGACGACGGTGAATTTTTGTTTGTATTTGCTATGTACATTCACACATGTTTTATATTTTTGGAATTGCCTTCGACGTGATTTTACGGCACGCTTAAATGCACAAAATGTTGTGGTTGTGTCGGTGGAAGACGTTGGCCGCTAAGTAATTTAGTTTATTTATTTAATGTTAATTTGAAAATTACATTTGTTAGGCGACCCTTGTATGTAGGGGAGGGACCCAGTAATTAGATGCTTACTTGGCGCTTTTAATTATCCCTCGTCAAAATTTCAAATCACTCCCAATTTTTTACGGCCGACTTACTTAGCAAGTTCTCTACTTATAACTAAGCTTCGAGGCCCATCATCAAATGTTCACCACATCGACATCTTGCGTTTTGTCAAAGGTGTCAAAGGCTAGTAATGAGTGAGACCAATTCTGGGCTGCATTACATCATGAGTAGTTGAGCGCTGATGTGGTATCACATGATTGGTTGCTTTTTAGATCAAATGTATACATTTTGTTTAATTATGGGTAGTCAAATCACAACTATTAGACATTATATATAAACAATACATTGGATACTATAATTACGGGCTGATTAGCGTTATTGGATACACTCTTGGGCCCTCTCCTACCATAGAAATATTTTTGGGACTTGATAAATTGCTTTACAGATTATTAACCCTTAAATTATTGTAGGGTAAGCCTTCTCAATGATCATTAGGCCTTTATGTAGCATCGTATTGCTCAATGTTAGAGCGAGAGAGAGAGAGAATCGTAGTTTTCAAAGTTTATGCAATCATATATATATATATATATATATATGGGAGATCTTAAATAGTTAAGTTTCAAATTTGGTTAAATAAAAGTATTTCTTTTGATAAAGGTAACAAGATTAAAATGTTGGATATTAAATCATACCAAAAACAAAATTAGTAATAGGCATAGATTGATTAATTACAAGTAGATTAGTTATAAAATGTACATATGAATTAATTAAAATATTAATTTTAAACAAATATACTAAATAGTGATAAATAGACAAATAAAACATATTAACTAAATATAATATATACTTATATCTATAAAAAAAAATGACCTAAAACTATATGAACATGTCGTACTAATTTATTCAATTGTAAATCCACACCCAAGATAATGATTGAAGAGAAATAATAAATGGCGGTTCTTGTCTTTGGATAAGGCAAAACAAATGGATGGTTTTTGACGATCTCTTTGGGGTCTTTATTATGCCAAGAGGTGTTTATCAGATGTATAATGGAATTTGAAAGTTTGTGTACCATTTTCTGTTTGTTGTCTATATGCATATATAAAACATTATGTCAATATATGCATATATAAAACATTATGTCAATAATAATTATTATAATATAATAATATAGTAACAAAAACAATAATATAATAATAATAATAATAATATAATAAAAATAAGAATAATATAATAATAACTAGCAGTCGCATGCACAGGCATGCAACGATCAGCTGATAGGGGTCCACCACAAATGGCCACCCAATGGAAAATATGGAAGAAGCTTGTTTTTGCAATGCAATGTGAAGTGTAAATATTGAAAAAAATTGCAATTGTTTGAATGAGTCGAAAACAAAGAACATGTTAATTATTCAATATGGAATAACGAGAGGTTAGCTTATAGTAGGAGGTGAATATTTTTGTAATACCCCTCGTGTTGTTGATACTCTTATGTGTTGGTTTTGTACTTGGTTTGTGATGGCGATTAGTTCACCGGATTGGTTGTGTGTGGATTCATAGTTTGGTTGGTTTGCTGCACTTGACATTACTTATGATGTTTGATGATACATTATGTGGTGATTACATTATTTGGTTATGCTATGGTTTTCTTTAATAATATATATGGTGATGATGTGATTCTATATTGCTATGGTTTCTAATGTGTTTTCTAGTGAGTCTTGGTGAAAATACGGAGTGGCATCACTCACTCGCTCGTGCCCTACTACCCCATGATTACCTTTCATGGTGTGTTTGCAATGGAGATTTACATGCTACTTGACATTTGTTTCTATGTAGGATGCAGGTACAAGACACCGACTCCACCTGCTTGATAGGTTTGAGTGTGTCCCATAAACCCAACAAGTATGATGTTGAAAAGGGAGTTGATAAGGAACTGTCCCTGTCCCAAGTCCGTCACCTCGTTGTGAGTCTTACGGTGTCATGGTTTTGACCTTGTCCTTGTTTTAGTATTGATTGTTGTTGATTATTTATTTCATTTATGGATAGTTGTTATTTAATTTATCTTTATTTTATATGAGATTAATTAATGTTATTTTGTTGATATGATTAATTGTAGGTAATTGTAATTCAGTTAAATGTTTGATTTAAATATTGTAAATTAAAAGTTATTTAATTAATTAAAAGGTATAAATTAATTAATTTAAATAAATAATTTTTTATTATAATTGTAAATTATCTTTTTCAAAATATTAATATTCTAAAACTTAAAGATAATATCATGTGAAGATAAAGACTTAAAATAATGAATTTTCAATTAAATTTATGAGATAAGTGTGAGATTTTAAAGCCAAAAAAAGGAACCAATGCATGTTGTGGATTTTTAGTAAAGGAAGAGCTTTATTTATTTATTTTTATTTTTAATTAGTGTGAGGAAGGAGTTTCTCTTCACGGGGAATGGTTTTTGTTTTGGGAAGAAGAAGTAACAACAGTGGGAGAAAGATATGTGTGTGCTTCTCTGTTAAAAAATGTTCTTTGTAAGGAAAAATATAATATTGATCTAGAAGTTAGCTGAAAGAAGGAATCAGAGAAGGAACTGTAGAGTAAGTTTGTTTTTCAAAGAGGAAGAAGGGTTGCCATGTTTGGATTCAACATCAAACAAAGGACTCTAGGTTCTTTTTTATTTATTAATTCTTTTATTTATTTTTTATAGTTCTGTAAGGGAAATTAAAATCATGTCTTCCATGCTTGAAATTGATATATATGTTTAAAAGAAGGTTTTTTTTGTTGGAAATTTGTTTTTGTCAAAATTTTAAATCTTCAATAGAAAACTATTGAGAAACCCTCTGATCTCTCTTCAACAAAACTAGTTATGAAATTCTTGATTGGAAAAGAAAACAAATTTATTATGGGGATTAAAATTGTATGCCTGGATTTATTTTGTGTCTGGAGAAAAATTGGAATGTTGTTCATATTATTTATTTTATATTTTGTGAGCAAATATATATATACCTATATATAGATATATATATATATATATATATATATATACAAATATATATATATATAGACATTTACAAATGTTTATATTCTATCTCTTAAAAAAGTATATATATATTGCAACAAAGAATGGGTTTCTAGTGTGTTTGTTAAAAAAAATAATTATAATAAAATAAAATGAAATAAAATATATATATATATATAAAATATATATTTTAGAGTGGTGCCCTTAGTACCACCCTTGAACACAATGGCTGATTGTATGCACCACCGCAGTGCGCACAACATTGCCAGGTGATGACTATTGGGCATAGCCATGTGGAGGTTGTGGCCTCCCCTGAGGGAGATGCGTGAGTACCTACAGTGCATTACTTTTTATTAAAAGTTTTTTTTGTAATTTCAATTTTTATTTAATTTGTTTTTCTAATAATATATATATTATATATATAAATATACATATATGTGTATATATATAGTTGTAAATCATAGTGAATCATATGGTTAATTTTATAATGTGATTTAAATACATGATTTTTTTAATATATGCTTTATTTATATATACACATATATGTATATAAGTATATACACATAAAAACATATATATATATATATATATATATATATATATATATATATATATATATGGTTATTTATGTTGAAATCATGGAACAATTAGATAATGTAAAAATTTGCAATGTTGGATATTTTAGTGTGATCAATTAAATTAGAAATAAACTATGTGGTTTAAATTAAGTTGTATGTTCTCAAATGAATTAATTTATTTATTTCTTGGTGAAATTATTTCCTAACGAAATATGTTTTATGGTGTTGTTTTAATTTTAGCTTATTCGTGTACGCAATTGTTTACTCTTGAAATTTTCATTGAGTCAATTATGGTTTTCTCTTAATTGGGATTACGTCTTGTGGGAAAAACCCTTAAGTTAGTTATCCTTCTATAGGAGCTTAAGTTACTTGTTAGGGACTTCCAGAGGCATGGGGAAATGATGTGTATTTATGATATTTTAATTTGATATTTGTCCCTATTTTAGACTACAGTCATGACTTTGAGTTTACATTTGGGGTTGTACCATTTTATGGGTGTATATTCATATGAATTTTCGAGCGACATGGTTGTTCCTCATGGTTGTTCTATTTTGTGGTTTAGTGTTTTGGTTGGTACAACCCCTTGGTATTGGATTTTATGTTTTGGGTTTCTAGGGAGAGTGGCACTACGTGGGTTCCAACGCACAAAGGGGATGTTAGGATAACCCACATTAGAGTTTGAGTAAAAAGTGATAACCTAATTAATTAATTAGGGGGTGGGTAGTAAAACATTAATAAGATAATTATGGATGCCTCATCCTCCTGTTAGGGCTTTCACAGACTAAAGGTGGGCTGAGAAGGCCGTGGTTGGCAAGATTGTTGCCTCATCTCCATGAGAGGTTAACGGTTCCGTACGAGTCACCCTATGGGGCTAACACCTAGAGAGGCTATTAGGATAACCATAGATGGGGGCGGTGCCTAGAGAAAGGCAGTCAGGATAACCCATGTAGGACTGTGCAATGACACTCTCCTCTAGCATTCCCTTGAGTTGTTTTTATTGCTAACCTTTAGAAGTGGTCTATTGATATGTTTTGGTGATTTATTGTTTCTATGTTTTGGGAGTGGTCTTTTGATATTATGTTTCCTTTGTGTTCTCTTGCTTTTCATGTCTGGAGTTTAGTCTTGTGTTTTTTGTTTGGATGTGTTTGGTCGGGGATCCTTCCTTATTTACTCCTAGCATGGGGTTGGTTGGGTGGAATGTGCTACGCACCCTGTTGGGTTCCCTATGATGCAGTTGTACCATTCAGTGTAGAGTTTGTAGATGCAATTTGATCCAAGGTTCATATGTTACCAGATATATATTTGTACTCCAAATATATTTTATGTATTGATGTATCCCTCCCACATGCATTGGGAAGAATTATGATGTAATTTTTATATTTGTTCATTGAGATGTACTAGCAGACTGATGTAATGTATAATCACACCATGTAAATCATTCTAGAACTACAATTTGTAAATACTTTTAATGTTATGTTGTATCTGTGGAAATATTTACTTTATATTTCCATGTTTAATTTATTGTAATTTGCATGTATTGTTTTATATGGATTGTTCTTATCATTTTGGTTATCGTTAATGAATGTTTAAATGAAGATATGTTAATGAATGGATTTCGCTATTGGAAATTTAATGTTACATCTGTTAACTTTGTTACATGATAGTTTAGGTAATGTCACCTCGTGTACCCCAAGGGACTTAGGTGTGTAACTTGAAAACATTAGTTATGTTAGAAAACTTAAAGTACATTCTTTATGTTTTTTTTTTAAAATTGTTGTGTTTTGAGTTGTTCCTTTGGGTTTTGCATGATGGGGTGTTACAACTTGGTATCAGAGCTAAGGTTGCTAATGTTGGGTTCTCTGGGTAGTTTGTGTCCATTAGGAAACCTTTGTGTTACCTCTTGATATCACATACCCCCAATTGTTGTGCAGGATCATGTCTTGAGGTAGACGTCATGGCCGAGGAAGAGGTCGGGATGGTGGCCATGGAGCCAACTACCAAATTCCATCACCACTGAGTTCCTACAGTTCAGAGCATGAGGAACGACAAAGTTCTCTAAACAATCTATCAGGTGGTGGTCAGAACTTGGAACAACCAGGTTTAGATGGACAGTTGTAGCATTTACTTGAGGAGATACTAGATAGCAAGTGGAAGAACATAGGTTGGGAAGGGAAAGGGAAAGGTCATCTAGACATGAGGAAGTAACAACTGATCAGGATACAGTAGTGGTGGGTCACATGAGAGACTTGTTGAGAGCATGACCTCCCACATTTGATGGCTCTAGTGGGGGTCTTCAGGTAGAGACGTGCTTGATTGACTTGGATAGATGCTTTGATATGCATCCCTATGGTAGTAATACTAGGGCTAGGTGCACCATCATGCACCTCAAAGGCTTCACATCCACTTGGTGGTGGCTAGAGGAACAAAACTTACATATTGACATCAACATGGTGACTTTGGAATTGTTTATGGAGAGGTTCAAGGCCCGTTTCCTTTCTGATTAGTGGAAGCAGCATAGAGCAGATGAATTCCATGAGTTACTTGACATATGGCAATGTCTGTGGAGCAATATGAGCATCATGTTTATGAGCTCAAATGTTCAGTATGTAGGGATTGGTAATGATGAGACAATGCTTGTGCAACACTTTTCTAGGGGCTTAAATGCCCAAATCAGTGGTGGAGTTAGAGCCTTCAAGTTGAAGAAAATAGAGGTAGCTGTTGAGAAGGCTCATCTTGTAGAAGAAAATTTGGCAATGGCATTAGGAGGTCTCACATGAGTTCATATCGACAATGTTCGAGCATCAGGTTTTGGTTCTAGAGGTGGATAGCCTCAAGCTGCAGGGTCTTCTAGGAATTTTTGAGCACTCTCTAAGGGTGGTTCATAGTAGCAGGAACAACCACAGCCCAAATAGAACAAATCACAGTCTTAGTAGGGAGACAAATCTCAGAGCAGGAAGAACCGAAGCTGGCAGCGAATTAGACCAAATCATTTTAAGTAGCCTGCACAGAGCACACAGTCGACACCTTCATGAGGTAGTTTTCAATAGTCGAGTGGACCATATGGTGTGAAAGGATTTGGGTGAGGCACAAGCTATTTCTCTTGTGGGAAATAGGGACATATTGCTAGACAGTGTCCACAGAGGAGCACTTCAGGTTTTAGTCAGAGACCAGCTGCTTCTGAACTGATAGTGGGCAATGTGGGTGGAGCACGTCGGGTGTTTGCAGCAGTAGAAAATAATCAAGAACATTAGGGCACTATAATCAAGGCATCAGGTGTGTTTCATGACACTAGTTTTTCCATTCTCTTTGATTCTAGAGCATCTGATTCATTCATTTCCCCTTCAGTAGTAGAGTGTTGTAGACTGGTGGAAGTAAGGAAAGACATTAAGTGATAGGTTGAATTGGCCTCCGAGGCAAAGGTAGTGATTGAGTCACTAGTTCAAGGTTGTAATTTGCAAATTAGGTCACTCATGACTACGGTGGATCTCTGAATCCAACCTCTTGGTTCTTATGATGTGGTTCTAGGTATGGATTGGTTGAGTGCCCACCATGCCATAATTGATTATCAACACAAGGCTATGTGTTGTGTTGATGATACAGGTAATGAGGTTGAGATCATTGGTGTTCAAAGACATATCTCACTACATTTGATCTCAGCCATGCAATTAAAAAGGTGCTTTAGATAAGGTTGTGTCTGCTAATGATTTGGACTCGAAAGAGAGTCAAGGGATTTCATTGGATGACTACCCTCTTCTTAAGGAATATTATGATGTTTTTCCAAGTGAAATTCTAGGGATGCCACCAAAGCGTGACATCGACTTCAAAATTGACCTTGTCCCTGGAGCTGAGCCTATATCTTGGGTTCACGAGACATAATATTTGTGAAAATAACCACTGGACAAATAACCCGGTCACAATAACCCAGGGACAAAATAACCTAGGGTCATAATAACCCAAGCCAAAATAACCTGTGGTCAGAATAACCCATGGAAAAAATATCCCCATAAGAATATAGAGAAAGGAAAACAAAATTTATAAATTACATGTATGTTGCTAAAGAAACTTTATTATTCAAATTTTCAATTAAAGTGTCAAATTATGAGCAATGCCTCTTATATAATCTAAAATGTTATGGTTGTCATAACCATCAACCAATCTTTTTATTCTTTCTTTGAGTTCACGGTATTTTTTCCTGCTTGGTTGCCTAGTGTATCCAGCCATATATTTCTCTATTCTATTCTCTTGGAGACTCTGTTCTTTTTTCACTGCTTTGATGAATTTCCAGACTGAGTTGTGCGATGCTTGAAGCAATTCACTAAATCCTCTGTGCCATCCCTCAATAGTATTATTGGTTATGGGAAGATCATCTTGAGTAGCTAAATAGCAATTCCACATTGTGATTGGAAACTTGGGTGATCATCTGTTGCCTCTTCTGGTTAGTCTGCCAATCCATGTGTCTTCAAAATAATCAATTATGGGTTGCAGGGTCTCCTCATGTTCTATATAATAAGGAGATTGCAGAAGTGTTTCAAATGCATCAATTACATCTATCTGAGGCACGAAAGCTAATGCAACAAGTTTCTTGATCTCATATGCAAATACTTCATCGGCACTGTAATGTGTTTGTAGACCTTCTTCTTGAACTTTCCTCCACAAGCATTGAGAGAAATGGAAAAAACATCCCCGAATAGTGGCATTTGGAAAATTTTCAGAAATAGCTCCCATGAAACCTAATTCAAAATCAATAAGTATAGTTTTTGGGTTTAGATTAGGTTGAAGTTGTTTTAATTTTGCAAGTACTTGTGTATAAGTGGTTCTTGTTTTGTTGCTCATAAGAATATAAATGAGTGGAAATATTGCATCATTTTTCAAGCCAACAATCATGTACAACTGTTGAAAAATACTTGGCACTATTTTAAATGTACCGTCACTAAACCAATTTTCAGATTCTTTCAGTAATTGCAAATTTTGTGTGGTGGTGAATATTAAAAAATGATTCTCATCATTACTATCATGAAAAAGAAACTTTTCCCCTCTATTGGTAATTGTATATTCAACTGGTAAGATAAGATCTGCCGATGTGTGAGGATTTGGTGGTGGTGCTTCAAATCTTAATCTTTTTCTTCGAATCGTTTTGGATAATGCATGGGTTGATGGTATTGCTCTTGCTACGGGTAATGAAATATTAGAGCATGAAGTAGCGATAATATTTCTTGTAGAATCTTGAGTTGAGCATGCCATGTCTTTCATTTCTTTCAATTTGTGTTTGACGGTGATCATCTCAGGTTTTGGAGCATGATTATGTTTTGTACTGCTAATCACATCACCAGATTCTATTTGTGTCATAGTATAGCACCGACTTGAACATTTATTTGTAAAATATTCCACACAATGCCAAATCATTTTATTGATGCCTTGTCGATGAAATGAAAATGTGTAACCATCTACAATAAGTAAATTCTTGTTTTTTTGACTTGTTAAAAACTGAAGAGGCATTGTATATATTAAAAATTATGAAGAATGTGTTGGTTCCCTAAAAAGTATATTGATTTTTTGTACACTCTTTTAGAAAACCCTAGGAAAATTTAAAATAGTGTTCAAAAAAATATATTACAAAATATCTTCTTTTATGAATTTGGATTTCTCCTCTTCTTATCACTCTACACACTCTTACTTCTTCTCCCCTTCTTCCTTTCTTTACTTCTCTTAATTCTACCACTTTATATATCTTCTTAATGCCTTTTCATTTATATCTTTTCATAATAACTCTTAATCAACTTATTCCCACGAAATTTCCTTTATTTTTATAATTATTTACCATTTTATAGGTTATTTAAGCATATTAAAGGTGTTTTAAGGCTATTTTAGGGGTATATAATGGATATATGGTCTAAAAATGACCTAAATAGCCTCTATGGTGCCTCACAATCATATTTATAATTTATTTTATGTCATTTCTAGTTTACTAGCTTGATCTAAAATGACCATGGGTTATTTTGTCCATGGGTTATTTTGACCACGAAGTTATTTTGTCCATGGGTTATTATGACCCTAGGTTATTTTGTCCTTGGGTTATTTTGGCCGGGTTATTATGTCTAGGGTTATTTTGGTGGGTTATTATGTCCTCGATACCTATATCCCGGGCTCCATACTGGATGACAACAGAGGAATTACAAGAGCTTCGTTTGTAGTTAGAGGAACTTTTAGAATAAAAATTAATCTATCTTAGTGTTTCTCCTTAGGGAGCACTAGTTATATTTGCAAAAAAGGATGGTTCACTCAGATTATGTATTGATTACAAGAAGCTTAACAAAGTAACGATCAAGAATTGGTATCCTTTGTTGAGAATTGATGACTTGTTTGACAAGATAAAAGGAGCTCAATTTTCTCCAAGATTGATCTTAAATCTGGTTATCATAAGTTGTGTATAGCTGATTCTGATATACATAAAACTACATTTCGCACTTGATAGAGACATTATGAGTTCACTATTATGTCAATCGGGTTAATGAATGCACCATTAGTTTTTATGTGCCTTATGAATGGAGTCTTCTGAACCTATTTGGATAAGTTTTTTCTTGTGTTTCTCGATTAAATCCTGGTTGACTCTAAATCAATGGAGGAGCACAAGGAACATCTGAGATATGTATTACAATGCTTGAGGGAAAACTAGTTGTTTGCCAATTTGGCTAAGTGTGAGTTCTATAAAATATACATGAAATATTTGGTGCACATCATCTTAGGTGTAGGTATTGCAGTGGATCCATTAAAGATCCAGGCTATTTTTGATTGGCCATCACCCAAGAATGTGCCAGAGATTCATAGTTTCATGGAGTTAGCGGGCTACTATTGGCAGTTTGTACAAGGTTTTTCTACGATCACACATCCCATTACTTTCCTTTAGAGGAAAGGGAAGAAGTTCATTTGGTCTAATCAGTGCCAGACAACATTTGAGACCCTTAAGGACAAGTTGACTAGTGCACCAGTATTGGTAGTGCCTGATCCTAATGGGGGTTTTTTGGTGTGCACAGATGCTTCCTTGGAGGGCTTATGAGTCATCTTGATGCAAGAAGGTCGTGTAATTGCTTATGAATCCTGCAAGCTCGAGGATCATGAGATAAATTACCCCACACATGACTTAGAGTTAGCCCCAGTGGTTTATGCCCTTGTGAGATGGAGACATTTTTTATTGGGTCATAGGTTTGAGCTTCATAGTGATCATTGCAGTTTGTAATACATATTTACGTAGCCAAACCTGAATGGCAGGCAAAGGAGATGGATGGAATTCCTTTGTGAATATGATTTTGAGATCAAGTATGTTCAAGGAAAGGAAAATGTAGTGGTGGATGTTTTGATTCAGTGGAGACATGAGCTTTCTGCAATGGCTCTTGAGGTTTATTTGAGGAGTCAGGTCCTCGTAGCACTTCCCACATATCGTTGGTATTAGGAAGTGAAGGCTGAAATTGAATCAGGCAGAGCTTTGGAAGGAAAGTTTGTAGGGTATTCAATAGAGTTTGATAGTCTTTTGAGGTATTTGGGTTGCATGTATGTGCCTTCTACTAAGGGTCTTCAGACTCTAATTATGACTAAGGCACATTGAGCTCCCTACTCTACTCACTTGGGAGTTAAGAAGATGTATGTAGATCTTTGTACACTATACTTTCGGGCTGGCATAAGGAGGGATATTGCAGATTTGGTGGCTAGGTGTTTGGAATGTCAAAGGGGCAAGGCAGAACACCAGCATCCTACAGGTCTTTTGCAACCGCATCTCATTCTGAAATGGAAGTAGGACATAATTTTAGTAGACTTTATTGTGGGATTTCCTATGACTTCTCAACGACATGATGCTATCATGGTCACAGTTGAAAGATTGACCAAGGTGGAACACTTCTCCCTCGTCTGATCATCTTAAACTACTTCTTCAGTTGCTAGAATCTTCATGGAATATATTGTTCATCTGCATGGTATTCCATGGAGAATCATTTCTAACAGGGGCCTAGTTTTCACATCTGCATTGTGGAAATCATTGCAGTGTGCCTTAGGAACTCAACTGAATTTTAGTTCTGCCTACCATCCTGAAATAGATGGTCAGATAGAGGGTTTATTAGGTTCTTGAGGACATGCTTTGTATGTACTTGATGGATCAACAATCATGTTGGGAGGATTATTTGCATCTAGTGGATTTTTCCTACAACAATGGGTATCATAGCTCAATTGGTATGGCCCCCTTTCAAGCACTATATGGTCATCCCTGCAGGACCCCATTAAGTTGGGACTATCTTGAGGATAGAGTTCTCTTAGGTCCCGTAATGCTTCAGGACATGGAGCAACAGGTAGCTTACATCAGAGAGCATCTTGTGGCAACACAAAATAGATAGAATGAATATGTCAATTCACATAGAGTTGACCTTCATTTCTCTGTTGGTGATTGAGTCTTTCTGAGAGTGCGACCACAAAAGAGCCCAATTGTATGAAATACTCCAAATATTTGGCACCTTAGTACTGGAAAGACGCCATCAACTATGTGTGTTGCATCTAGAATAGAGTTCCTCACAAAAATATGAAGGGAGTAACTCCTTTTCAAGCTTGGACTTGTCAGAAACCCACAATTAAGCATTTTCAAGTGTTTGGTTCTCTTGCATGGGCCCCTATTCTAGTAGAGAAATGCAAATCTATGTATCCATAAATAAAGCCTTGCATATTTTTTGGGTATCTAGATGATGTCAAAGGTTATAGGATTCTCCATCCCACCACTCAAGAGTTTTTCATTGAGAGGATTGTTCATTTTGAGGAGAGCTCTTCCAGTTCTTCTCCTACCACTTCATCTACCATCACATTGGAGACTTTGCATCATGATGACAGTTCTTTAGAGGATCTTAATCCTCCTAATATTGATAATGATTCCTCTTCCTCCACTTCAGATGGTGATATTGATGATGAGGATTCACATTCCTCTTCTAGCCATCAATTAGAGGATGATGATTCTCAGGGGATCCCACAATATTGGTTTACAGTTTTTGGCCAAATTGGACACTGAACTAAATGTTCACTTTCAGGCACCTATAGTGGCTAAACTGTGAGAAATTTGAAGATGATGCAAACTAGTGATTTGTGACATTTTTTCTATAGATTCTAAATACTTTTCTTTCAAAATTTTTAGAATCATATTATACTTCTTTTCCGTCTCCTTCAAAAACTAGTTTTTTTCAGTAAACACCATTTTTAAGGAGTGACGCTCACCATATAACACATAACTTTTTTCCATGAAGGATAAATTATTATTATTATTTTTTAATTTAGATTTGTAACTATGATATCTACTGCTTCCAATTGGTTTCATAGTGTTTTATTAAAAAAAATTTCCTTCATCAGGTTTTGAAGTCAAACTAATTACAATTTAGAAATAGGCAGACTCTATAACACATAACTTTTTTTGTATGTATCAAAATTCATTTTTTTTGTTGGATCAAGGACTTCAATATCTGGTGCACTCATACTTTTAATTATTTTTTTATAATCTTCTATTTTCCACATGTGCATAATAGAGAGCTTGGTTTTTGGTGATAAACTTACATTCACAAGAAATAAAAAGTAAATATAATAATAAAATTAAATTTATTTAAAATTATACTTTTTGGGAAGCTTATAATAAGGACTACATACTTACAAAAAATAATTTCTAAATGAATTCATTTGATCCCCCAAAAGGTAATTCAAAAGTGGTTTTTTATCAGCATTTTGATAGGTGTAAAGGAGACTTCGTTATAGGTATGGTTTAAAAGTAGCGGGGTTCTATCCAAGGGGGTTTGATCTATAGTAGTTTGATCAAAACCTCTTCAATTCGAATGTTTTAAATGGAAATTTTTAATGCTTAAATCATTATATTTTCTAAAAATATGTGATTTCAGCAAAAATCAGAATCTCCCATAAATTGTAAAGTAGCTTTGTGGGATCACCCTCTCCTCTAGATTCTCCAGCCTCAACACCTCTTTGGGCTTGACAAACATTGCATTCAATAGGTGATTGGTTTGGTGATCCATTAGACATAAGAAGAACACGGTCATAGTTTCAGTAGACTCCACATCTCTTTGTTGCTCCAACTTCTAATCTACAGTCTTTTGAAAAAGATTTTGGTAAGCCCGAGTGGGATGTTGCAATGCAAGAAGAGTTCAATTCATTAGAGAGGAATCACACATGTGATTTAGTCCCTCTTCCTAAGGGAAGAAAAATTGTTTGATGAAAGTGGATCTATCAAAGAAAAAATTGCAACAGATGGGTTGGTTGAAAAGCACAAGGCTCGCTTGGTAGCAAAAGGATTCTCTTAGGCTCCCAAGATTGACTATTCTAAAACTTTTTCACTAGTTTCTAAGATGAATTCCATCTGAATTTTCCTTGCTATAGCTATAACACATTGTTGGGAAGTTCACCAGATGGATGTGAAGAGTTCCTTTCTTCATGGTGACCTTTGGGAGGAAATCTACATGGAGCATCCAAAAGGGTTTGTATAGGATCCTTCACTTGTGTGCAAACTTTTAAAGTCTCTTTATGGCCTCAAACAAGCTCCTTCAACTTGGTATGCCAAGATGGACTCATTCCTTCTGGCAGTTTGGTTCAAACTATGTCATTCTAGTCCAAATATATACATTCAATAGTAGGATGGCACTCTCACATTCTTGGTTCTCTGTGTTGATGACTTATTGTTCATAGGGAGTCACTCATCCTTCATTAAGGCAGTGAAAAATTATCTACATGATATTTTTTTATGTCTGACTTGGGTCTTTTGCATTATTTCTTGGGGATTGAGATTACTCAATCATCTTTAGGAATCTTCCTTGGACAACCTAAGTATTCACTTGATATGCTCTCTAGATTTTGCATGGCTGACTGTAAGCCTACACCAACTCCATTTCTATTAGGGGTCAAACATGGGGATAAGTGTTATTCACCCTTGATTGATGGCACTTTCTACTCATGTAACTTGTTGGGAGTCTCATCTACTTGACTCATTGGAGACTCGACATTTCGTATGATGTGTGTGTGGTATCTTGATTCATGTAGAAGCCACATGAGCTGCATTACAAAGCACTAACTAGATCCTTCACTACATTTAGGGTACTCATAATTATGGGATTTAGTATGCAACGGGAATGGATATTGAATTTGTGGGATACACAAATTCAAATTGGGTAGGAAATTCTCAAGATCTTAAGTCTACTTTAGGGTATTTCTTCTCACTTGGTTCCAATCCTATTTTTTGGTCGAGCAAGATCCAATATTCAATTTATCTTTCATCTACAAAGGTTGAGTTGAGTATTGAGGGGCAGTTAGTGCCACCCTTGAGGTTATTTAGCTTCACAATATTCTCGCCGAGTTTTGTATTTTAGTCACAAAGCCTACAATCATATTTTGTGATAATTAGAGTTCAATATAGAGCTCAAGGAATCTAGTTCATCATCAGAGGACAGAAAACATTGAGATTCATATGCACTACATTTAGGAGCTAATTCAGGAAGTATCATTGATCTTAAGTATTGTTCTCCATTAGAGAAAACTACCAACATCTTCACCAAACCCTTAACAAAAAGAAAGTTCCTTCATCTTCGAGCTTTTCTTGGGGTGCGCCAAGTGTCTAATTTAGGAGGGGCTTCTTATTCCTTCATTTTTCTCTCTCAATTTGGGGGGTTCTAGTCCTCTTATGGGGGACTTCTTCTTATTGGGGGGTCTCTATGTACATGGGTACCTAACATGGCTTGATTTGTTGGGATCCATATTTTCACCAACCTAAGCTACACTTAAGGGGGGGTATTAGTGTAGGTTTTTTATTTTCCTTATGTTAGGGGTATTTCTTTTCAACTACACATATTATTTATGCTTTCTTAGGTTTATTTGGAGTGGTTAATATGAGGAAACATTGTGAAATACATCAGCTACATGTGTCACTTTGTCCCACACATGGGTAGTTTAGTTACACATCCTCTTTTGTCTTGTTGTGCCACCTCTCATAACCACTATTCTATTTTTACCTAGGTAGGGTATGGGGTAATTGGGTTTCTCACTCTGTTTTTTCTTTATGTGCTACCTACTTTTTGTCTTCACCTAAGGAGGTTCTACCACATGTTTTTTCATTTACCAAGTAGGTGATAACCTCCCACCTTTTATGTGTAGTAGGAGTTAATCCACCTCTTAGATTCATTTTCCTTTCCTTTTCTATATATTGAGTACAATCCTCTCACCTTCACTAGTTCATCTAGTTTGGTGATCATTGGGTGGGAATATCGAGAGTATTCTACATTTTCTCTTGTCTTGTCTCTATTTTTATCTCATTTCGGATTTCTCTTCATTTTACTATTTTTATCTTCAATCATCTATTGAGTGAATTTGCATGTGATCTATGAAAAACATCAAATCCTGGCTCGGTTCTTGCTTCTCATAGAATCTAACAAGAGCAACTTGCACAAAGCATGTATAAATAAGAAGGGCCTAGACAACCAACTTCAAAATATTCACACATCATGTCGATGAAATCCATCGACAAGTCCAATGAGTAACCATCCCACAAAACTTATCCAAAACATCCTACCAAAGATCATGAAGGTGGGACCCCATCGAAATGGGAATCTAAAGATAAAAGAGAGGGAGAGAGCCAATACGAAACTAGGGAATCCACACAATCCTATTTTGAATAAGCTGAGGAGTATTAAAGAAGAAGATTGAAGACTTTCCCTCATTTATCTTTTGACTAGAAACAACCAAGTAGATATCTAAAGTCACATGTAGTAGATTTGATCATTTAGTTTCTTCTGTGCCTAGATTAGTTGGTATTGTCTTCTCCACCAGCATAGATGATTTTTCATGATATATTGCTAAGGGAAGTGTGTCAATCCCTCCATCCTCAGGCACCATAGAGAGGTTTTCACCCTTGGATATGTCCATTATTTTTACTTTTTTTTGGGTCTAATAGCATCGCAGAGTAGTTTTCACTAGAAGACCAATTTATATTTTCAATAATTTTGCAACTGAAAGGCTTGACACTCCCCCCAAAGTAAGCCACACTATTGCTAGTTCTATGGTGAATCTTGCTTTATGATCCTCGAAGAGGTGTATCTTCTCATGCTCCTAGAAATTTTATGATTTCCTCATCATTTTCAAATACATCTAGTTGTGGTGGTCCCTTATGATCGAAATCAATGAGTTCATGGTGAACTAGGGGTAAATGATCATGATTTGAGTCAAGATTTTGAATGGATTCATGGGTACAAATATTATGATCGGGTTCAGGGGTAGGGAAACTATCATAGTCATAAATGTCAATGAAGTCATTGATGACACTTTCCTCATTTGTCTGTGTAGCATTAGAAGACTCTACTTCCTTACTTGAAGTACACGCAGTACTCAAGGTCTTATTTTTCTAAGCATCATATCCTAAACTAGGTACTTTTTGTGTACAGATAGGTTATATTGGTTCCAAGATACCCTATTTCTATAAGCCAAGAGGAATTTTACCATCATATCCCATTTGTTTCATAAGATAAAATCCTTTACCATATTGTTCAACTAGTATCTTTATTTTAGTCTATTCTTTTTTTGTATCTTCATCTTTGTATAACCATTTCAGGAGATCAACTTCTTTTGTTTCATTATAAAGGGCTCCCAAATTTTTGAAAGTAGTTAATTTACAAATCATTGTAGTATCTGCATCTAATGTGGTCTTAGTCATTTTTGGTTTTCCATAGGTGTGGGGAGATAAAGGTAGCTTTCCAATGCAAAGGGCATGATTCAAGGTATATTTCCCTACTCCTTGTTCTTTTACTTGTATTTTGATCTAAGCTTCATTGGATTTTGAGGAGGATGATTTTAAGGACTTAGGATCAACATATGCTTGAGAAGGAAATTCTTCACGGTTGTTCGGGGTTGTGATTATAGTTTTAGGAGTTAGATTATGGCAATACATGAAAGGGTTTGGATCTCCTTGTATTGTGATTTCAACACCATTTTGTGGCAATTTAATGCATTAGTGGTATGTAGAAGGTACTGCTTGCATTGCATGAATCCAAGGTCTTCTAAGGAGGATATTATAGGTTAGTGGGAGATTAAGGACTTGGTAAACCACATCCTTTACCATAGGGCCAAATTTGATTGGTAGAGTAACTGATCCTTTAGATGAGCATTCCTCTTCATCATATGCCTTTATGGTAATCTTTTTACTTGGATCAAATACATTTTTAGATATCTCTAATTTTTTTATCAACTCTTGGGTACAAATATTAAGACCTACTCCTTCGTCTATCAAAACTCGCTTGATCTTGACATTATGGATGAGGACGTCAATGTGTAAAGCTGCATTATGTGGTTGTCGAGGGGATGAATCATTGTTTTTAGTAAAAATAAGTGAGGAGAGGTGATGTGTCCCACCATAGCTTGGAATTAATCTACATGTAATTTTGTAGGCACTGTAGCAATATCAAGCACTTTATCTAGGATAGCTTTATGCTCAGGAGATAGGCATAGCATCTCGAGTATAGAAATTTGTGTGGGAATTTTTCCTAAATGTTCTATGAGGTTATTTTGTGAAGCTGGTGTAGCAGGTTTCAATCAAGTTCTTTTCATTTTATAATGAAATTTTTTACATGATTATCAACCTCACTGGTGTTATGTCATACTTAGTAGTAGTATATAGTTTACACCACCAGATTCAAGGGTCTCTCATTTATCTTTTTCATGCTTAGGGAGGGGGCTTTTAAATAACTCGTGATCACAGTTACCAAAAGGAGTGTGTCTATCAACTGCTATCTTACCATCATTGATAAGGTTCTATATTAAATGTCGAAGTTTATTGCAACTATTAGTCTTATGTCCTTTATTTCTATGATATTCGCAAAAGTGATCCTCATTCCACCATGGAGGTTTGACTCGTGGATTATATTCCTTTATTTTAGGTAGTATTATAATATTATTTCCAAGAAGTTATTTTAATGTGGATTCAAGTGATTGTCCCAATGGTGTCAAAATTTGATTAGGGAAACTTCTTTGTATTTCCTTTCCTTTATTTGAAGATGGAACCTTTGAGATTGTAGATAGGCGATGATGGTTTAGTTTTTTTTGCATCAACAACTCCATCATTGACTACATTCTTGTTCTTAACCCAAAAAGGTGTCTTGTTGTTCAAAGTTGATTTCTGATATTTGTCATTATTAAGTTTAATTGTCCCATCATCGATAAGATTTTGTTCAATTCAAAATCCCATTTCTATGGCTTCATCAAAGGAATCCAAGCATTTGAGGCGAAGTTCCCTTCCAATTTCTTTGTTCAAATTTCAACAAAAGAGATCAACAAATTCTTTGCCTAGAATGGTATAAGGTAATCATTTTGTTAAATGTCTCCATCTTTGTAAAAATGACACAAAGGATTCACCTCATTTTTTTTTGGTGTTGAAAAGGTTTTTCATGGTCACTTTAAGGTCACAATTGAAACTATAATTGGATTCAAATTTGTCATCCAATTCTTGAAAAGATTTGATAGTCAGGGTAATCGTGAAAACCATTCCATAGCCTCTCCTCCTAGACTATGAGGGAATAATCTCATAAGGTACGTTTCATCAACTACAAATTCCATGCTAGTGGCACAAAATTGTCTTAAGTGGTCCTTAGGATCTCCTTTTCCATTATATTTGTCAAGTTTTGGTATGTCATAGTGCTTAGGAAAAGGTAGCATTGGTATGCTTGGATCAAAGGGATAAGGACATATATCTTCAATGGATAATTTGTGGGATGAAATTTTACTTTTCTTAAGAGTGTCCAATTCTAGTCTCAATTTTCTAAGCTCATCCAAAATAGGATCATTTTTAGGTGTAGGTTTTGATGTTTTCGAAGATCCCTTGTAACCAGGTTGTAGATAAAAGGGTCTATGATCTTTGATTCTACCATTGTTGTTTGTTTTGGGATGCTTAGATTCACTAGATTTAGGTGGATCATTCATTGTGAGTAATGATATGTAAAAATAAGGAGGCATTTTGAATCCTTCATCAACAAGGGCCTTGATGTATTGTTGTGGGTTACATTTCACTACCTCTATAAGTCATTTAGTGAATCTATTATCATTAAGAGCTTCGTTTATAGTGGATTGGGTTATTTCTTCATCCTCAATTTCACTTGTTTCACTAGTTGCAACACTAATGTGATCTTCCCCATCAAAGTCTCTTCCTCAAGGGTTCCCTTCTTTTTGAAACAATTTTTCTCTTTTTCTAGGGGTCATAGGTGAAGGTTCTAATTTTCAACCCAAGATAATGTATGACACCTAAGACTAGGATGTAATGAAAAGGATATGATTCTAAGATGGGATATGGAAATGGTATGGTATGATATGAAAAGCTAAGAATGCAAGAGCTTAAAGGAAACTCTAGGTCCAAAGCTGGTTATGATGTAAAGGCTTTACTTGTGTTATGATGGATAGACACAAGGACCAATGATCAAGAGAGGGTATGTAGGAGATGATGGACTCAAAAAGGATTGCCCTAATCAAGGATAATGGTATGTTTCCCTAACTCAAGGATGGTGAACCTCAAGTGATGAGGTGATAGATAACTAATGGTTTGATTTCAAGAACTAGAGAGAGTAACCTAAGTGCAAGCTAAGGGTTTTATTTGATCGTGTTATGCCTTGCATAACCACCCTAGTTTGATTGTGAAACAAAATGGGTCCCTCTTGTTCTTTTCTTTTCCCTTTGGCCTCTCTTTTCTACCTTAGGAATTTTTCTTTTATTCTCTCGGAAGCAGAACTGGGACCAATATCGGGCTTGGAATTATATCCAAGTTCTCGTCTTGTTCCGTCCTCAGTTCTGGTTCTGACAATTCCTATTTTTTTCATTTTTTCATTCTCTCTCGGAGCTGGGTCCGGGGCTGAATTTGAATGTTGAACTCTGTCAATGTTTCTTGTTCGGATTCCATCCCGGCCCCAACTCTGCCTTTCCCTTTGTCGCTTCTTGGTTGGTCGTTTTCCTCTTCATTTTGTGTCCCATGTCTTGGGGTTTTTTCCCTCTTCCTTGGGTTTTTTTTGTATTGTTCTTGCGGACCCGAAATCAGAACTGGAACCGACCCCTGAAATTTTCAAAAGTTTTAGGTTCAGGTTCTATTCCGATCCTAGTTCCGCGTGTCTTGTTCTTTTTATTTTTGTTGTTTGTTTGTCATGGGGTGTTTTCTCCCTTTATTCTTCTCTTGTCCTTTTCTTTGTCTTTTTTGGTGCTCGGTGGGGATCGGAGCCGGAATCGGGCAAACTTGAAAGTTTGAAGTTCAGTTGCTTTCGATCCTTTCAGTTCCATTGTGTTTTGTTTTTTTGTCGATTCAATCACTTGAGTCAGTGTCGAGGGTTTCGATTGCGTCGTTGTCTTTGTGGGGCCAAAGGCGGGGGCCAGTGATATGAGAGGTTGGCATTTGGTTTGTATCTTGTTCCCATTTTGACTCTAGTCCTGGTTCTGATTCCTTTTTGGCCCCACCCCCGCCGGTATTAAAGTTAGGTGTTGTTTTTAGTTCTATTTTGGTTCTGCCTCTGCCAGGGTTGGGTTCCTTTTGGCTAAAAGACGAAGGCATAGTAAAATTGAATGAAATCATAAGCAATAGTGTATTTTATTATAATATATTTTATTTTCTTTTGAGAACTAATGGAGGAATCTGCTTTGAAGGATCAAATTATTTATCTGAAGATGTCTCTCGAGGAAGTCTTGCCGAAACAAAATGGGCTCGGGGAGAGTAGAGGAAGTTCGGCGTAAGGTCTCACCAATCCGTCGGAGTCTCGGCGAAAAGGAGTGTCTTCGGTGAAAGGTCTTGCCAACCAATCAAGATCTTCCCGACACGAAGGAGTCTCCCCAGGATGGAATGTGCTTGTTGAAGGATGAGGGGGCTCAATGTAATGTCATGCTGATGGAATAAAGTCTTGCCAATAGTGACAAACCTGCCAATGAAAAAGATTATTGCTATGATTCTTAGTACCCACTGTAACGTCTTGCCGAGTGCAGATGTTACGCCGATAACTGCTGTAAAATGTAATCGCATCGGGGAGACACCGATGGTGTCTCACCGACATGTGATTCGTTCCAAACGACTGTTGACTACCTGGGAGTCTTATGTGGAGTATGTTCATCCAATTAGAAGAGGTTAAAGGGGTGTACCGGTGATAGTTGGACTGGTTGACTACCTTTGTGAAGAAGACTGACATAATGCAACTACTGTGGATCTGATCTGTGAATGAGTTGATGGAGTAGCTTGATGAACAATGGTGTCCAGATCTAACGAGAAGTCTGATGCTGCTTCTGAAAGATGGTCAACTTTTTGAAAGGAAGGAGGAAGAAACCGTGAGTCACAGTGATAGCTGAGGTGATTAATGGTAATGCTTTAGGGCATTCAATGTAGCTCTGCAAGAGGGTTCGAGGATGGAAATGGAGGCTAGAAGTAAATGCTATAGCTGCAAAAGATATGAGATCATCCCCAGAACAATCCTTCACTAATATGGACAGCAGGGATGCACAGTTAAGGAAGAACCAACTTTATTCAAAAGATCTGAGGGCTGACCCTCATGCAACCAAGTGAGATATTTTGTAAACCCTAAAATAGGGGACAATGCATTCTTGTGATATTTTGTATATATGGAATTCTTGCCTCTTTGTAAAGGGTTATAAAATAGATGGTTAGTAAGTTAGTAGAAGAAAAGAGAAGGAATAGAGACAGTGAGAGGAGATAATGGAGTAGACAGGTCTAGAGATAGATTTTTTTTCAAGAGTACAAATTTTCTGAAGGGTAGAAGAGACAGAGCTGCATCCCAATTCTTGTAATGGGAGCTTCTTTTGTCTTCTTAGCTAGGAGTTAGATTCAGTAAAAGCCAATAATGTATCTTTCAATTTTCTTAGTGTAGATGGAAACAATCTGAAGACATAGGTTTTTTGTACACTGGTGATTGTGCTAGATTTGTAAATGATGCTTATCTATTTTACCAACAGTAGGAGCAACCAGATTCAAACCTACTTCATCTTGTGTTCCATAATGGTATTTATCTTGAGTTAATAATTTGATTTTAAAAGCTTTCAAGGAATGAGATCTTATTTTGTGTTTTGTTTAAATGGTAACTTGCAATCAATTGTTGAAATCAACACTGTGAATGAATGCAACTATGTGTTAATCACAAGTTAATTTTTTTTTTTTCAGTTTTAGTTAGCAATTCCTTGAAAGGTAACAAGTCTGGTTAAGTTATATGAATTGTCATTCTTTTCAATACCAAAAATTTGATCTATCTTTTTACGTTTCTTTAAAAACCCCATTTAAAATAGGTTTAAATTCATGCTTGATCCTAGAACAATCTAGAGCTCAGCACCAACGAGGCCTTGAACATTATAGTTCACATCAACCATTGAGTGATCAACATAGTTGAGAACCAACTTCTAAAGATCTTGAGCTAAGATATCAGCATGTGTTATTCTTTCTCTTTCGAGCAAGATAGTGATATTTTGTTTAGCAGTTGCTATGTTATTTTGAAGGCCATCCAATGAGAGAACTAGCTCTAGAAGGAGGTCTAGAAGGAAGCTGGATTATCTTGGGTTTTCTCACTAGAAAGGTCGTAGATTCCTTGATCAGCTGAAAAATCCACCACCTTTGATGAGAACTCCAAGACCCCAATAAGACACAAGAGTCACAAGACTAGGGCGACCATCATACCACCCTTGTCATCCCCGCTCGCCCCACCAGGATTTTTACCAACACCTTGGTGGATACCTATCAATCCACCACCGAATCCATCTCAATTGTGTCGTACAATTGGTTCCTTATACAACAATGGCTCAACCACCACCACACGCTACTTATGGAAATTTTTTAGAATAATCCCACTCTCAGTAGGGACTATTCTAGAGTTTTTCATGATATGCCTAAGAATCCTGAAAATTTCTGTTCCAATACATTCATGGAAAATCAAGGAGTGTTGAAGAGAACATACAAGCTTTTAAGGATGCTTGTACTAGAGCTTAGATAGCTCACCATGATGTAGTTTGTAGGTTGTTCCCTTATTCCTTAGGGGATATGACGTACAAATGGTATCTTAATCTTCCACAAGGTTCTATTATGACCTGGACAAACTTGGAAAATGCTTTCATCAATCAGTTTAGGGTTTATGTGGACCCAGTCCTTTTGTACCACCAATTCGCTACCATCAGGAAGGGAGCCACAATGAATCCTTTCCCTTATTTCAATACCACATTTCAATGAATGTATAGTAGATTGTAGGACCCTATCTGGTTGTTGAGAATAGTGCCATTCAAGCATACTTTAGAGGTTATAGGCATGCTGCTTTCGGCTTATTCCTATAAAGGACATATCAACCAGCTGATATTGATTCCCTATCTAAAGTCTATCATTTGGCTATCAAGTTGCAACAAAAAAGTTAGTTCTCAACAAGGAATTTTGGGAGGAGGTTTTCCTTCAATAGGGTATTAGATGCATAGCCCAAACCCTCTATTCAATACTGCCCCGAGAATGTCTCCTTCCCATTATGGGCCTATGCCTGAGTTACAAACTCAACCTCCTATGCCATTCTTCACTAGTGGAAATCCTAATACTCAGCAATCCACCGGGTTCCTCCACCGAGTCCCCATGGTCATCATAACAAATTAGAACACCAAATCATGAATTGACCACTGTTGCTAAGAGTGTGGAGAGTGAGCAGGCAGTCCAACTCACAAATGAGGTAGAGACCTTAAAAGAAAACAACATCTCAAGTCACAAATGACATGGCTCGGCTTAGATTGTAGAACCATTTTCAGAACCAAGGTAATTATCTTAATCAAAACAATAACAATTAGGGTAATTATTAAGTCCATAGCAATTATAACCAAAGAGGGTTACTCGAGGTAAAACTCCTCTAACCAAGGCTATCAAAAACAAAATAGAGGATACAACGGAGACCAAATAACAAGTAATGATGGAATATAGGGCCCAACAATGGTGGAGTTTCGCACAATTATCAAGCTAATGAGGAGAGGTCACATACTACAAATGTGGCTGACCCTAATTTAATGACTAACTGGTGTAGGATGTATGATACTACCACTCATTCTCAGGTGAACTGCCTTGAAATGGAGAGAAAATTGTCAAGATGACATAGGTAGATGCCTAAGCATTCCAAGGGAACCCAAACAAAGGAGGTGACTCAGTGGATACAACAATGAATTATGACCTCTTTGAAGAAGAACCCTCATTCCCAATGCAGAGTGAGAATGAACCAGAGGAAGACATGTATGATTCCTAAGCCTTTCAGACAAAGGGAGGACACTTCCTAAGAAATCAAAATAAGGTTCCATTCACCACATTAGCGCCACCTATTCACATGGTGCCTCCAAATCAAAGTACTGATAATAACCCTCCACAAAAAGGTCCACCTAACTTCCATAACAAAGGTAATTCTCCTGGTGTTTTCAAAGGTAATGCAAGCTACAACACATAATTTGATCTTTTTTCTGAGATATAGAAACAAAAAACTTCTTTGTCATACTTTGACATCTTAAAGTGGTGCCCTGCTCAATGGGAGATAGTGTTGAAAGTTTTGGAGCAAGCTGATAAATCGAAAGGAAAAAAAAAGGTAGCCCCTACTGCAGAAATGAACGCAGCCTTGTACAGAAGCAAGGTAGGTACTCCACCATTTCTTTTGAGATTAAGAATATGTGGGAAGAACCTACATAATTGTTTGTTAGATTCCGGAGCTTCTGGCAATGTTATGTCATTTTCTATATGCAAGAAGTTGGGATTGAACCCTGTCCAAACAAACAAGAAGGTCATCCAATTTGACAAGACAGAGGTTAATGTAGTGGGAGAGTTAAGAAACATACATGTCCAAGTAGGGTCAGACCCTAGGATTCAAACCAATATATACATTCAAGTAGTAGACATTCCTGAGACCTATGGTATGTTGTTGAGTAGAGGTTTGATGAAAGGTATAGGGGGTTATCTCTCCCTCGACTTTTCACATATGTGGTTACCATGGAGGGGAATTCCTACGTAGATAAGGGTTGAAAGTGAACCTCACCTCAAGCATATCATTACTGAATATGATTGCCCCAATGAGGTAGCTTACTTTGAAACTGGGATGGGGGTTTATAAAAGAGAGGAAATTTTAACCTTCTATATTCTTGATCCTAAAGAATTGCCAATACAAAAGTTCCCTGATTCTGTGATTAATGAAAACCAACAAGCATTGATCAAGAAGATACAGTAGGATCAGCTGGTCTTAGGGGAAGATACCAATTTGCAGAGTCTTCTACTCCCTAACTGGTGCAGGGTGCATTACCAACATCATCCTGAATTGACTTTCCAACCTTGCATGGACATTTTAAGTCATGTTTCCCAAGTTGGGGAAGTTAGCTTAAGTCACCCTGAGACCGTTGCAGACCACTTCTCATTTGAAGCCAAGGAAGAAATAATGTTAACCAGGGGTAGGATACCTTCAAAGGAAGATCCTTCTCAAATTGAACCTACTCCAGGCACATTTCTAAATCAACATATTGATGAGAAGAAACTCCAAGGTTTGTTTGACACCCCTGTACTCACAAGTATACCAAAACCCAAGGGGTTAACCAAAGACATAGGTGACTGTTAGAAGGATAGCCATAGATTATATGATATAACTAAGCAGGAATTGGAAAGTGTACCTAAAGAACCTACAAGGCACCCTTTCCCTATATTTGATGCAAAAGGTCAAAGAGCCCCACCTATGGCTCATCTAACCCAAGCGCCCATAACAACTTCAAAAGGATCAACTCCAACTTATGACTAGCTTTGGACCCTCACGTTTGATGGATCCAAGTCCAAAATAGGTTGTGGTGTTGGGATCGAGTTAACTAACCCAGAAGGGTGATGTAGAGACAAAGGTTCACAACATCCAACCTAGTTGATGAAATAAAATACTCTTTCTTTGAGGCAATTTCAACTACTCATTCTTGAGAAATAAGGCTCCAAAGAGGCCAATATAACAAAGCATGTACCCTCAAATCAACTCCAAAACCACAAATAACTAGAGGCAGCATTGAATCAACTCATAAAACTATCAACTCAATCATCTTTCTCAAGAAAAATCATCTATTAAAGCAGCAAATACAAAAACCCATACTCAAGGCTTGAACAAAGCTCCATTCAATGAGGGTTTGTAGAAAGTATGTTTCCTAAACCTCATACCAACTTGCCACACCTTCAATCATATTGGAATATGTCTGCACAAACTCAAACAATCATCAAAAATTGCTTCCCCAAAAGATTTCACACTTTTCCATCCTTGAACCTCTCAAATTCACCCAAAACATGCAATTTTAACAACTAGGGCAGCCTAGGGCATCACCAAAAACATAGAAAACATTATTAAAATTCTCCAAAACCTTGGATATAGTAAGAACACCTCAAAATGAATATTTCCACAAATTTTTAGAAGTTTCCACCATACAAATTAGAAGAAATCACATTTTTTTGTATGCAACCCCAAAAACCCTATGTTTAGAATAGTTTTTAGGAAATGACTTGTTTGACCCCTTAAATGGCATTATAAAAATTACTGGTAAAAATAAAGTTTTTTCACCACATCAATATCTTTCCATATACCCAAGTTTTATGTCCGTACCATTTCGTACTTGTACGTACTAACATGTTTTTTGAACTGCAATTTTTGAAAAACGTTTTCTGAACTGCCTGCCTACACAAAAATCATCGTAACTTTCATATTACTCAATGAAAATGAATGATACTTGAACCAATGGAAAGCTTATTCAATAACCTAAATCATAAAACTACTTTCACAAAGTTTCCATGCCGTACTAAACTGTACAAGGCCTAGAAATAGGGAGAAAACTATTAAAACTTCAAAATAGGGTATTAAAATTGACAAAATTGATTCCAATTTACATTGCCTTCCTTTAGTTCGCCTCTCCAAGGCTTAAATATATGCTTACAACATAAATAATTACTTTTCCTTCATTTAAAACTAATTAACTACCCTTTACAACCAATTGACCCTTCATATTCTTGCTTTTGTTCACATTTTGCACTTTTGCAATTTTACATGTTTTGCAACTTTTGCAACAAAATGACTCAACCAACCCCTTAGTGACTTTAAATATATTAAAATATAACCACCCAAGACCTTTTACAATGCTTTTACATACATTTTACATTCAAAGATTCAATTTTTGAAATTTAGCCTTTTGAAGGCATTTGTGAGCAAGGTGCTCCTGCACCATACAACCAACTAGCAAAACTTTCCAAGTCCCTTGGAAACATGCTTGTACCTGCAAAACAAAATTAATCTGCCTTGTTCTTTGTCTTCTCTAACCAATCCTTTATTCAACTTCTCATCTACTCCTATCAGTGGAGTACTCTTCAGGCTGCAAACTCAAGTGCTTCTTCAGGAAACTATCAATCTCTCTTTAGCCTGCAAACACAAACTCAAACACGAACTCAACAAACCATCCATCTACGCAACAACAGATCCTGGAAGATGCCTCTCTCTCTTTTCCTCTTCACCTTCTACCCAACTTAATCTCCATTGGAGGATGGTGACCACAGACCTTTCCTCGTCTGCCAACACACAACTCAGAAACTTTCCTCTTTGCAGTTAGATGGACCAAGCACTTGCAACCAAACTCAATAACAATAACTCAACAACCCAGATCAGCTAGCTCTAATACCAATTTGATGCAGAGACAAAGGTTCTCAACATCCAACCTAGTTCATGAAATAGAATACTCTTTCTTTGAGGCAATTTCAACTACTCATTCTTGAGAAATAAGGCTCCAAAGAGGCCAATATAACAAAGCATGTGCCCTCAAATCAACTCCAAAACCACAAATAACTAGAGTCAGCATTGAATCAACTCTTAAAACTATCAACTCAATCATCTTTCTCAAGAAAAATCATCTATTAAAGCAGCAAATACAAAAACCCATACTCA
>VDFB02347473.1:0-25662 GCA_007258455.2 Sequoia sempervirens
TCTTAATCTTTTATTATAACATCTATAAGCTTTGCTTTTAGTAGAATGTCCAAGGAAGATACCTTCATCATAGCTTGTATCAAACTTTTCTAAGTTTTCATAATCTCTTTTGATATAACATTTACTTCCAAACACTCTAAAGTACTTGGCAGTAGGGATTCTTTTGTACCACAACTCATAGGGAATCTTTGTATTGTTAGCTTTTGCTTGAACTTTGTTAAGTATGTAAACAACAATATGAATTACTTCTCTCCTGGTAGATTAACTTCTTTCATCATAGTCCTTGTAGCTTCTTGAATAGTCCTATTTCTCCTTTCAACCACTCCATTTTGCTAAGGATCCTAGAGTCGACAAGTGCCTTTCATGGCATGATTCTCACTGAACATGTTAAATTTATTGGATGTGAAATCTCCACCTATATCAGACCTCAAAGATTTGATCTTCAAATCCATTTCATTTTCAACCATATCTTTAAATGCTTTGAATCTGTCTAGGGCTTCAAATTTTTATTTAAGAAAAGTAACCCATGTCATTCTACAATAATCATCAATCAAAAGCATGAAATATTTGTTGCCTTGAAGACTTCTCACTCTTGTAGGACCACAAAGGTTTGTATATGCCAATTCCAAAAATCTAGTAGAAGATTGTTCTTTTCCTTTGAAACTACTTCTTGTCTATTTTCCAAATTGACAATCTCTAGAAATAACATTGATAAGCTTTGTAATCCTTAGCAAATATTTCACTGCTTAAACTGAATTGATTCTAACCAATTTATCAAAATTGATGTGGCACATCCTCTTATGCCATAACTAGCTATCATTAATCTAAGTCATAAAATAGTGACCATTAACACCCTTGAGTTGATAGATATTTCCATCCATCCTCTTTCCAGTAGAAATCATAGTTCCAAACCCTTTTCTAATCTCACATCCATCATCCTGAAACATAATATTGTATCCGTTGCTACACATTTTTCCAACACTCAAGAGGTTATGCCTTAAACCTTTAACATAGTAAACATCTTCAATATTATGCTTTCCATCAAAATTGATTGAACCTATTTCACAAATCTTAGCACCTGAATCATCTCCAAATTTAACAAGTACTCCATCATATTTTTCAAGTTTAACAAACTTACTCATCTCTGGTCACATGATTTGAGCAACCATTGTCAATAACCTAATAGTTCTTATCTTTTCTAACATGAAAAGTAGATACCAAAGTACCTCCAGTACTATCCTTTTTCTTTGGAACACTTTCCTTCACACAACTTTTAGAGTTAGAAGAACTAGATTCATCTTTTAAAAACAAGAAAAAAAATAAATTATCATCAACATCTCCATAATTAGATTCATCATCAGAAATACCAGCATCTTCTCTAACATAATAGCTTTTCTTGATCATCTTTCCTTTGTTTTCCTTGTTCTTATTGTTCACAGTTCTATTTGGACATCTCGAAGCATAGTGACCTATATTTCCACAACTGAAACATTTGAAAGGTAATTTAACTTTGTACATACCGATGCCCTTTTTCATCCTTCTTACAAAGTTAGCTTCTACATCATCAAGATCATCTCTATTTGAATCTTCAATTTTTTCTAATTTTCTAGCCTTGAAAGAAGTCTCCACTTTTGCACCTTTGTTCAGACCATTTTCTCTCATTTCAAATGTAGTTAGTGTGCCTTACCAATCATCTCTAGTGTAAGTATTAAAATTTTCAACTTCCTCAATAGCAGAAACCTTTTCACCAAAAGAATCAGGAAGATTTCTGAGAAATTTTCTTTACCACTTTAGGTTCTTTGACTTTTGCACGAAGACCTCTCATTGCACTGACAAGTTCATCAACCCTCTACTTGTAACTTGTAATTGTTTCATCTTCAACCATTCACAAGTTCTCAAATTGTGTCTTCAAGTTCTTGATCTTAGCTTGTTTAACCTTATCATCTCCTTCATAAATACTTTCTGGCTTATACCAAACTTCTTTAGTATTTTTCAAATCCATAACTTTCACTAATTCAGAATTTGTAAGACTACTCAAAAGAACAAGCCTTGCTTTGCCATCTATTTCATAGGCCTTTATCTCATCACTTGTGCTCGGTCCATTTATAGGTATTTTATAGATAGTCTTCACTACCTTTGCAAAATAAAATCCAAGGTAAACCAGATAGCCTTCCATCTTCACTTTCCATAATGCATATTTTGTGCCATCAAAAATAGGAATCTCCTTCTTGCTCACCATCCCAGATATACCTCAAGTGGTCAAGATTTTCTCCAAGGAACTTTTATCTGATATCAATTATTGAATGAACAAGACAACTGATAGGTGGAATGAATCAGTTGTATCTAATTAAAACATCAAAACACTCAACAGTAATCAAATCTACATGCATTCATTAATCCCTTAAACTATAATAATGTTTAAACATGAAATGTAGATAACAAAAACTAAAACAACAACACCAAACACAAGAGAACACCAAATTTACATGGAAAACCCTAGGATGGAAAAACCATAGTGAGTATTACTTCACAATATAAGTAATTGCAAAACTAGTACAAAGAGGCTCACTACCAGAATAGGACGCACTATCCAAAAAGGCTCATAGCCCAAGCTCATTGTTGGAATAGAAAGAAGAAAGAAGATAGAATGTTACACAGAGAACATGATCTCAATGCAACAAACAATCCACCAAAATAGCTTGAACAACACTCGTAGCCTTCAAGAGGTCAAGATACCTCAACTCACTACATTTAGCAATCTTTCATTATAGGTTGCACTACATTTCACAACTCGTCACTTAATTTAACATCAAAAAACTCAACTCTATTCCATTCTCCTATCGCATCAACTCTCCTTGCATTTATATCATCCACAACTTTAAAAACATCTTCGAGTCGGCTACACTCACCTTACACTTTACAATCTCAAAATAGGTCAGCACTAAGAATTCCCACGGTGGATAGGAATGAAAGTGCACCAATACAAAAACTTAATTGGGACCCAAATCAACACTCACATGCCATGCTATACCTTCATCAATACTTAAAAATCTTCAAATGTAGTGTAAACACCAGGTCTGTCATTACCCATGCAAACAAAATTAAACTTTGAATTATAAGCTTCCTCAAATCTAATGACAACTTGCAAACCACACACCACACTTCTTCACAATCTAAAATATTCCTCTAACAACCTAAAATCCATCAAACTCCTTTGCAACAACTCACATCTTTAAAATGTACATTCCCAATACACTCAAACTAGACTGCCAAGCACTGTAACACTAAGATTCATCTTCTAGAGCACCAAACCATGAATCCTCTTGACACAAGCAAGAGATCAATATCATCAACATACCTTCAGAATCGCAAGACCTGAAGAACAACTATGGAGAAATGTAGAGCCAAAACATTTATCCCAAACACCTCTGTAAGCAACACAAATCTAGTTCACACATTGGTGAACATAACTTCTTTTGCACAACAATCTAGAAGCCCAAATTCTGGATATAGAAACTCTAAACACCTCTAATCAACATATCTAAACCACACAAGCAGATCTTCAACCCAAAAGAAATAAAAAGAAAAACCAAAACACATCTACAAACTAGAACACCTCTACAACACCCTGTCTCCTCTTTTTATCAATTTTCTCAATATCCTCAACATCTTTATCACTACCACAACCATAACCAGAAGCTTATCAAAGAAACACCATAGGTTAACACCAATAACTTAACTGATGACAACATAATGCAACTAATCAAAGCACCATTCTCTCTCAACCACTACACAACTAACACCAATGACAACACAAGCTTGTTGACATCAATGACAACACCTTCATTCTTGCAACAATATATTTATATATCTATAAATCTATTGGTTTTTTACTTTCCAAACTTAAAGTTTTTTATTTACATAAAAATTTATAAAAAATAAATAAAAATATTTAGAATTGTTCGGATTAAGGTGTCTCAACCTTAGTGAGTCCCATATTGAAATAATTTATTTATTTTCCCTTATGTTGTTGATTTGATTTATTAAATGCAAAAATATTAAGTTTCTAAGTTGCTAAGTCACTTTGTGCGACCTAGCAGATTGTTGGCTTCCTACATGCAAGGTGCAAGGTGAGAGAACATGACACTTATCACATGGGTGCTCATTTGGGAAGAGGAAAATATTTAAACCTTTAAATTGTGTGTCATGTTGACATGTGGCATTCTATTTTGCAAGTTAGCACTTGGAAAGGCCCACATATGAGCACATTCCTTCCTTGGAGAAATAGAAGCATTGGAGAGTGATACTTGTCACCTAGGTGCTCATTCTACCATTTTACATTGTGAATTCTTCAAAGAGGTGCACCATGATGTCATGTGGCATTTGTTTGAAGAGTTGAATAATGCTTCAAGAGGAATGTTGCTAAATGGAGACTAAGTTGGCACTGAGAGTGACTAGGAGTCAAAGACAAGTTCAAAATTGGTAGTTGACTTGATTTTCTCTATAGACACCTTACATGTGAGGTTACTTTTTTTTTGGGAGTTGCACACCTTTCATGTGGTTGCATGTTGATTTGGTTGCTTTTTAGGTCACTAGGACTCGTGTATGTTGTTAATTTTAGTTTGCATGCATGTAGAGACTATAGGAATGACACATGGAAATCTTGGACACCCATGTATGAGTGTATAAATATGTTAATTCTTCCGTGCATTGGATGAGATTGATTTGTATTTTTTTAAGATGTCGCTATGCTATCAGATTCACTCTAGACTTTCTACACAATGTAGTGACACTTCCAAGATCATAGACTTTGGAAGTCAAGTATTGTAATTATTTTTATTGTAATACAACTGATATATGCTTTGGTGTGTGGGTTTTTCTCAAAAGGGTTTTCTAACATAAATTTTGTGTCTTATGGTTTAATTATTAAATCTAAAAATAACTTAAATGAATGTGTAATCTTAAATGAAACTGTAGATGTTAAAATATTTGAAAAATGTTTTGCAACCCTCTCCTAAAGATTTACATTAGGAAAATTGTTTCTAGACTCTATTTTCCTTCTAGTTGGTATTTGAGCCTGGCCAGCTTTGTAGTCCTTGCTAGGTTTGAAGATTATTTTGTGCAAGTCTAGTTTTAGTGGGAGTTTTGCACAAAAAATTATTTATAATCTTGTTGTAGTTTTAAGATGCAAAGCACATCCATAAGGATAGAGATGGACAAGTTTCATGGCATAAATTTTGAGTTGTGGAAACTCAAAATGGAGGATATTCTCATAGATAGAGATCTAAGGGCTGAAATATTTTGTACAAAACTAGTAGCAACCTCATAGGTGGATTAGAATCTAATGGACTGAAAATCCAAGGGTCTGATAAGACTATGTTTAGCTTATTCTATTCTTTTGAATGTCCATTAAGAGAAGACTATAGTGAGTCTTTGGAAGAAACTTGGGCATATTATCAAGGGAAATCCTTGGTAAATATTTTTTTCCTAAGAAAGAAGTTATATTCTCCGAAGATGGAGGAGGAGGGGTCCATTGCAGATCACCTAAATGCCTTTAAAATCGTTGTTTCTTAGTTGGGTTTTGTTGGTGTGAAAATAGAGGATGAAGACTATTGCATGCTCCTGTTGTGTTCTTTTTTTTACTCATGGGGTCACCTAGTGATGGCTATTGAAAGCACAACAACCACTTTCAAGATGGATGATGCAGTTTCTTTGCTGTTGTATGAAGAGATTCAGAGGAAGTATTTTGAAATGGCAAAGGAGACCCTTGCTATTCATTGAATATCAAAGGAGAAAGGAAAGAAGAAAGCTAAGAAGTCTAAGTCCAAGTCTCCAAGGAAACCTAAGTCTCTTGGTAAAAATTCTAAGGTGAAATGTTGGAGTTCTATAGTAAATCTAGTCATATTTGGGAAGATTGTAAGGAGTGTAAAAAGAACAAGAATTTTTTCTCTATTTCTAAATTTGATACATCCTCTTAGGATAATGTAAATACATTTATCGCATCCTTGGTAATGCATGCATCAGAAGATGTGTAGTCGATAGACTTGGGTGCCTCTTTCGACATGACCTCTCAAAAAGGTTGGTTCTCGAAGTATGAAGAGTATGATGGTGGGAAGGTGTATCTAGATGATGACTCTCACCTGAAGATTTTTGGTCTTCGAAGAGTCAAAATCATATTCCCCAATGAAAGAGTGAAGGGAATTGATGGTGTCTTGCATATCCCTAGTTTGGAAAGAAACCTACTTTCAATAAGTTGAGTGATGTGGGTGTGTAAGTTGTTTTCTCAAGTGGTGGATGCAAGATGACTAGAGGTTATATGGTGCTTGCTAAGGGTGTCAGATTGACGCCTTGTATAAGCTAGATGCTTACACGGTTAAGTGTAATAGTATTGTTATCACCTAGAATTGCACCCTGTGCAAAGTTTACAAAAACTGAGCATTCTAGAGCAACATGGGATCATTTCAAGGCTGTGGTCACCTATAGCTGAAATGAACCTCTGAAGAAGGCCGACTTCCTTTGGGTATCACCTAAACTATTGCTTCTTTGAGAGGAAAGAGGGAAGAGATACATAAAAATGAAACTAAACCTATGGTGATACACCGTATTACTGAGAAATCATGAAATGAACACAGTAAGAACACACACTTGAAAGAATAATTCAATTGATTTACATACCTAGAACAACCTCTTTCAGATTTAATGCTTTAGTCCTAATAGGTTTGGCCTACACATACACCTTGGGAAGGAAAGATCAATTTCACAACCTTAAGATACAAATGCAGAAATGTGAAAACACAGTTATAGACTTGCATGTGCAAAAGAAAGATACATAAATGAGAATCAGTACAAGCATGAACACAAACTTCCAAGGTAAATTCTGTGTTATGTTCGAGATTCTATTTTTGAGTTACAAAAAACACATTGACTGAGAAAGGATTGATTGGAAATCACTAACTCTTCAGAGTGTGCAATCGGAACTATTTACAAAAAGGAAAAAAATGCCTTATATACAGACTATATGTCGGCCCCTTACGGCTTACAAAAATATCCCAGTTCAAAAAAAGATCTATCTCAGATCTTTGGTGAATTAATTGCAGAAGCCTGCGTGTCCCTGCTGTATGTGTCGGTGAAGAGTTACCCTCGTAGAAGCCTTCCTCAGATATTCTTCAGCTACCGCATTCATTCGATCCATCGTGTCCGGTTGAGCTACTTCGGCTGCACCTTGAATGCTCTGCGCTTGCAACAGATACACGTCGCCCTTCACCTATTGATGTTCTTTAAGCCGCCATGGTTTTACCTTGAATCTCTTTGATTGGTGAGTGAAATCCGCAGCGGCTTCCTCGAGTAGTCAAAACTTCCTGTTGAACTCCATACTCCCGGTGAGATCTGCGATCATGTCTCACAGTCTGATTAAATATTTTTACATAAGTATCGACATAGCATGGAGTTGTTGTTGAAGCTCCTAGTGAGCCCAAAGAATCATACCAATTCTCTTTGGAACCATCGACAAGACACCATTTATCACCAAAAGATCAGGTGGATTAATGAGTCACTTAGAATCCCCTCTATTGTTAGAGACCACCCATGAGTGGTAAGACATCTGTTAAAACCCGGTCATCTGCAGGTTCTCTTAAATCATGTCGATACGCCTTTATTGCGAAGTTACACTCTATCAAAGAGACTCTATATCAAAGGCTCCCTACTTTGCCGAAAGTTCACTTCGAGTTCGGAGAGCTCCTGCTTGGTCGACAAGATGTCCTGCCGACCCCATCCTCATTCTGTCCAAGCTCTTCTTTTCCTTAGCTAAGACTCCACTAATTAAGGAGAAGAACTCTTGGCGACTTCAAATCTGCGAAGATAGAGATATTCCATTGAGAATCATGCGATGCCACCCCATTTGATCTCTTTGGTGCTTGGCCCTATCCTTTGGCAAAACATCCACCTTAAAGGTATCCTTGGCCCGTTGCCTTGTTTTCATTTTGGAGGCCCCACTATTCGGTGAGACTTTCCATTCTCGCTAAGACCTCTTAGTGAGCTTCCTTACTCGCTTCGAAATGTCCTGTCAGTGTGAATTTCTCACGTCGCTAGGACTTCTTATCGATGGTGCCTCCTCTGGTGAGAGTCTCCCCAATGACTGGCCACCATCCACCATTGGTGAGACACACGTCAGACTCCTTATTCGGTCTGAGCCCCTTTATTTCTTCTAGCTTTGAGACCACAAAAAGTCGGCCGGGACCTCCTGGCCGAACCACTTATCGCTGTCAAGCTCTTAGATTACTATCGGTGAGACATATATGATGTCGTGGGACATCGGTGAGAGTCCTCGTAGCTACAGGGATCACCATTGTCAGCCAAGACATCTAACTATGCTGGGACCTCTCATCCCGGCGTTATGCAGAGTCTCCACACGAAGCCTTCCTTGATTTGTTGGAGATCTCACTAAATGGCGATTGAATGGCCCTATGGTAAGGAAATCCACGATAAGAAGTCATCTTGAACCCTCCTGGGTATAGCGATAGGCTCTGCGGGGCTCATTTGGTATGGCGAAGCTGGAGTCTGACAACTTGCTCCAAAGATCGAAAGAACCAAATAGTCAATTGGCGGATAGTAGGAGGGTCTTGCCAACTTTCTCCTTAGAGGATTTTCATGCCGAACTTGAACAAGGCAAGCTTCCAATTTGAGTCCCCTGTGACCTAGCATCAAATTCATGACTTTTTCCCTTGTGCAAATTTTCCATTTGCCTTCTCGAACCTCTCACTGACATTCTACCTAATTGATCCCGAGGGTGAAATCAGTGTAACAAAGTAGTTCTATGGAGTCTAAGAAGAGGGCTCTAGATTCTTCATCCTCACCATCAGATCAAGCAAAGAATAAAATTATTATTTCTACATTTGATCATCATGGTTTTTGGGTACTTGAGGATGCCAATGCTTTGGAGATAAATCTCCCAGCTAAGAAGACAATATTGTGGCACCAAATACTTGGTCGTATATGTGAGAAGGGTCTTAAATCCCTAAAAAATAAGAACCTTGTTGAAGGCCTTGATGATTATAATCTTGACTTTGATTTTTGCAAACATTGTATATATGGGAAAAGACATTGTGTTTCTTTTTATTCTAGTTCTCATAAGTCTTTAAGAGTTTTGGATTATGTACATTATGATGTGTTTGACCCTATTAATGTGCCTTCATTGTCTAGATCTATGTACTTTGTTGCATTTGTAGATGACTATTATAGAAGGATATTTGTGTACTTCTTCATAATTAAATCTAAATTTTTTAGTCAAATTAAGGAATTTAAATCCTTAGTTGAAAACCAGACTAGTAGAAAAATTAAGTGTTTGAGGATGGATAATAGTGGTGAGTTTTGTTCATCAAAATTTGATAGGTTTTGTAAGGCCCATGGGATTGAGAGACACAAGATGACTCCATACATCCTATAGAAAAATGGAGTTGTGGAGAGGATGAATAGAATGCTAATGGAGAGGGCTAGAAGTATACTAAGTGGTGTTGGCCTTGAAAAAAAATTAGGCTGAAGTTGTAGCCACTACATGTTATCTGATTAATAGATCTACTTTAGCACTTGTTGAAAAGACACCTATGGAAGTGTGGTCTGGTAAGAATCTGTCAATGATACATCTTAGAGTCTTTGGTTGTGAGGCATATGCTCATATTCCTAGTGAGAAGAGGTCTAAATTAGAGAACAAGGTAGTGAATTGTATCTTCATTGGCTATGGTGTCAAAGTGAAAGGGTATAAGCTTTTGAATCAAGTTATAGAGACAGTACTATACAATAGAATTATGATCTTTAGTGAGCTAAAACCTTCCACAATTGATCTACATCCAAAGAAGAAAGAGAAGAAGGAGGTAGTTCAAATTCTACCTACTCCTAAGAGAGATGAACTTCGTAATCTTGGTGGACCTGATGATGAGGAGAGATCAAGCAACTCTGTAATCTCTAAAAAAGAGCAATAACCTCAACCTCAATAGTTGAGGAGGTCTACACTTGTTAGGCAACAATCAAAAATATTTGGATATTCTATGTTGGATTCCAATTGCATATTTTCTTTGATTTCTAACACTAATGAGCTTAGGACTATTAGAGAGTCTATGGGTATGAATGATGTAGATTCATGGATGGAAGCCATGAATGAAGAGATGGTTACATTAAATAAGAATGCTACATGGGTTCTACTACCTTTACTTGAAGGACAAAAACACATTGGATGCAAATGGGTGTTCAAGAAGAAAATTGGTATACATGGTAGTGTAAAGAACCATAAGGCAAGGTTGGTCATGAAGGGATATTCCTAGGTGGAGGGAGTTGATTCACTCTTGTCTCTAAACTGACATTCACTTAATTTTTGTTATCACTTATAGTAGCCCATGACTTGCAAGTCGAGTAGATGGATGTGAAAACAACTTTCCTTCATGGTGACTTGGAGGAAGAAATTTATATGTCATGGTCAGAGAATTTCATTGAGAAAGGTAGAGAGAACCTAGTATGCAAGTTGAAGAAATCTCTATATGGTTTGAAGAAATATCCAAGAATGTGGTACCAAAAGTTTGACACCTATGTGTTGTCTTTGGGATTTTTCAAATCCAAATTTGATAATTGTTTCTATTACAATATTGAAAATGGTCACATTATCATCATAGTCCTATGCATGGATGATATTTTGTTTATTGGGAATGTTAGGAGTATTATTTTAGATAATTTTAAGTCTCAATTGTTAGCATAGTTTGAGATGAAGGATCTAGGTGCAGTGAGGTATATTTTGGGGATGGAGATAAGAAAAGATAGAGCTAACATAAAGCTTTCGTTAACCTAGAGCAAGTATGTGAACTCTATGTTGGAGAGATTCATCATGACAGCTTGTAGACAGTCAGTTGTTTCCATAATGCAGGGGATGAAGCTTTCTATGGAGGATTGTCTAAAATACCCTACTAAAATAGAGGATATGACTAGGGTACCTTATGCAAGTTTTTTTGGTAGTTGTATGTATGCTATGGTTTGTATGAGGCCATACATTGTCCAACTGTGGGAGTCCTTAGTCAATTTATGGCTAATCCTTGATTAATGCAATAGGATGCGATGAAGATAGTTTAAATATTTATGGCATAATTTTGAGTATGCCCTATGCTTTCATGGTTATCCTATTGGATCCCTACATTCAATGAGCATTCATCATTATGTGGATTTGGATTGGGCAAGTGACATTGATAGCAGAAGATCCACTAGTGGATATGTTTTCACAATGTTTGGTAATGTTATAAGTTGGATGAGTAAGCAACAGTGTGTAGTCACTTTGTCCAATTTAGAAGCAGAGTATATGCCAGCTACTCATGCTTGCAAAAAATATATTTGGCTTAAGAGACTGTGTTTGGATATTGGTTTTGATGTGGGATAGATTACTATATATTGTGACAACGAGAGTGTTATTTGTTTGGAAAAAAATCCTACTTTCCATGCGAGAACAAACACATTGATGTGTAGTTTCACTTTGTTTGCGATATGGTAGAAGATGGAAAGGTGAACTTAGACAAGGTGGACACTTTGGTGAATGTTGTAGATATACTGACCAAGCTAGTGAGCATATAAAAGTTCAAATGGTGTGTCAATTCAATGGGATTTGTGGCCTAAGTGTGATACAGAGACTCCAGTAAGGTCTTCAACAAGTGGGAGAATATTGGGATTTTAAGGTGTCTCAACCTTAGTGAGTCCCATGTTAAAATAATTAATTTATTTTCCCTATGTTGTTGATTTAATTTATTAAATACAAAATATAAGTTTCTAAGTTGCTAAGACACTTTGTGAGACCTAGCAAATTGTTGGCTTCCTACATGCAAGGTGCAAGGTGAGAAAATATGACACTTGTCACCTAAGCACTCATTTGGGAAGAGGAAAATATTTAAACCTCTAAAATATGTGCCATGATGACATGTGGCATTTTATTTTGTAAGTTAGCACTTGGTGGGGCCCGCTTGTGACTGAATTCCTTCCTTGGGGAAATGAAAGCACCAGAGAGTGACATTTATCATCTAGGCACTCATTCTAGCATTTTTCACTATGAATTATTCAAAGAGGTGCACCATGATGCCATATAGAATTATTTTGAAGAGTTGATTGATGCTTAAAAAGGAATGTTGCTAAACAGAGATTGAGTTGTCACTAGGAGTGACTAGGAGTCAAAGACAAGTTCAAATTTGGTAGTTGACTTGATTTTATTTATAGGGATGCCTTATATGTGAGGTTACTTATTTTTTGGTAGTTGCACACCTTGCATGTGGTTGCATGTTGTTGCATGTTGAGTTGGTTACTTTTTGGGTCACTAGGGACTTGTGTATGTTGTCAATTTTAGTTTGCATGCATGTAGATACTGTAGGAATGACACATGAAAATCTTGGGCACCCATGTATGAATGTATAAATATTTTAATTTTCCTTAGTGCATTGGATGAGATTTATTTTTTAATTTTTTGAGATATCATTATGCTTTTGAATTTACTATAGACTTTATATCACAGTGTAGTAACACCTGCAAGAGCATAGACTCTGGAAGTTGTATTGTAATTATTTTACTATAATACAATTGATATGTGCTTTAGTGTGTGGTTTTTTTCTTGAAAGGGTTTTCCCATGTAAATTATGTCTTATAATTTAATGCTTAAATCTGAAAATAACTTAAATGAATATGCAATCTTAAATGAAATTGTAAATGTTAAAAGATTTGAAAAGTTTTGCAACCCTCTCTTGAAGATTTGCACTAGGAAAGTTGTTTCTACACTCTCCTTTCCTTTCAAGAATAAGGTCGTGAACTTGAATCTTTGAATTATCATTTTTATTTCATCCTATAGATTGTTAAAATTATTTAGAAAAGATTATTTACAATAATAATAATTTTTTAAAATCTAAATTTTAGAATATAGAAGTGAATTCAATTTAAAATAAAATAAACCTTAAATATTATTGCAAGAACATCCATGGTAACTTGCAATCCTGTGTCAACAAAAAAGTTGAATTTTTTATTTGAGAAATTTTGATTTTTGAGGTGATTTAATTTTTGGCTTGGATTACATGTTGAGGATGGCTAAATATTTATCTACAAATAAATTAATTTCTTGTGTATCTTTGACAAATTGCCTTGTGGGATTTAAATTAATTTGATTTAAATATTCAAAATGCAAGAGAAGGCATTGGGAAATGGATAGTGGGGTTCTAAAGCACTGAATATTGACCCCTAAAAATTCGGGACATGTAAGTGGGCACCCATGTCCTAGTTTGTTTTTTTTTGCTTTTTCATTTTTTTGCAAGTGGGGGTTAAAATTGCATTATCTATCTTTAACTAGGGTAGTTAAAGAATGAATTAATTTATGATTTTATGGATCTTATGGAGTTTGAATTTTCTACCACAAGGTATGGCATACCTGGGAAAGAAAGGAAAAGAATTTCATTTTAATTAAATTTCTAAGCAAGTGGAGGAGAATTTGGAAGTTGTTGAAAGCATGGAAAGAAATTTGAAAGCACAATTTTGAAGGGGGAAGAAAGGGATTAATACCTTTCTCTAGAAGCTTATTTTGTGATGTTATTTTGTAGGTTGAACTAATAAATAACAGCTATGGACGTTTCAGGTTGATAGGGATCAAGATTCAGAAGTTGCGAGTGTTTTTTTTGTGCTGGGAGAGTGAATTTTTGTTGCTAAAGCTCATATAACTAAGCATATGATTGTATTGAATGTATGTTATTTCATATTGGATGTCTGTAAGAAGCTTAATTGCTGCATATCAGTCCATGGATGACTGAAAACTCTCTGTAATCAGATTTTTTAAAGAAGAATACAATTAGTTTTTTGTGCAAACAAGATGTTTGAAGTTGTTGCAATCTTTTGTTTTTAGTTTATGTGTGTTATGAGAGTTTTTGAAGAGTAAATTTGAGTGTATTTTCCTCTTTACATTAGTGGTATCAGAGAAGCAAGATCTTGATTGTGTAATAGACCACCAAAGAGAGCAAATTGCACCAAGATTGTGTTGTGGGTGTTGGAGAAAATGAATGGGAGAGGATCCCATCATGGTAGAGGCAGAGGAAGAGGAAAAATGGAAAAATTTATCCATGATGATGATTTTAGAGCTTTGAGAAGACAAGTGGAAGATCTTCAAGAATAAATAAGAAGAGGGTTTGCACAAATAAGGGAACTAGATAGTGATGAAGAAGAAGAAGCTCCAAATAATGCTAGCCTAAATAGTGAGCAAAGAGAGTAAATTACAACAGTTGCAAATGACCCATTCTTGAGAGCTTTGAAAAAAATGGAAAATATACCAAAAAAATTTGTTCCTAACTTCAATGGAAGCTTGAATCTAGAAGAACTCATGGACTAGATAAATGATATGGAGGATTATTTTAAGTTTGAAGAAATTGGAGACCCAAATAGAGTCATATTTTCCAAGACAAGATTGAATGGTCATGTTTCAATTTGGTGGAGATAAATTCAGTTGGAAATAGGAAGAAAAGGAAAAGAGAAAATTATAAGATGGGATAAAATGGTAGAGAAGATGAAAAGGAAATTTATTCCAATAGATTATGAATTAGATTTGCTCAAGAAGATGCAAGGTATGAGACAAGGAAAAAAATAGTCAAGGATTATATTGAAGAGTTCCTGAGGATTCTTATATGAACTAGACATTCAAAAGCCACAAAGGATAAGTTTTCAAGGTATATAAATGGCCTAAGACCAAGAATTCAATAGGATATGGCGTTGTTGAGAGTTTTAACCATGGAAGATGCATACCAAATTGCCTTGAAAGTTGAATAAAGAGTGAACAAAAGGTTTGAAAATAAACAAAAAGGAAGTGGTCATGGTGGAAAGAGTGGAAGAATATATTACAAAGGAGATGATAGAAATAAGAAAAATGCAAACCAAGGCAGCAGCAAACAACATAGGAATGAGGTTCTTATGGGTCAAGAGATCAAAATCAGAGAGGTAGAGGAAGATCGGGTAGAGTTTTCAGAAGAGGGACCTTTAGAGGCACTTGTTTCAAGTGTGGAGAAGAAGGTCATAGGGCATATGACTACCCTCATGACGATGAAAGACCAAGAAGAAGGACTGAAAATCAGAATCGAGAAGCAAACATCAATGTGGAAGATGAACACTCATCACATTCAGAAGAAGCAGAAGGAGGTGAAGTTTTGATGACAAGAAGAGTGTTGATAAATGAAGATAATGGACCTGCACAAAGGAAAAGATTGTTCAAGACTAGATGCATGTGTGAAGAAAAGGTGTGTAATATCATTATTGATAGTGGGAGCACAGACAATATTGTGTATGAAGAAATGGTAAGAAAATTGCAGCTAGAAAGACAGAAGCACTTGAATCCATATTGGATAGAATGGGTACAAGATGACAAGAAGCTCTTGATCGGTAAAAAATGTGAGGTAAATTTTAAGATAGGAGGCTATTATGATGTTCTATGTGATAAATTCTTCCAATGGATGCTTGTCATATTTTTCTAGGAAGACCTTGGCAATATGATAGAAAAGCAATGCATGATGGTCATGCCAATACTTACACAATAACCAAGGATAGGTTGAAGCATAAGTTGAAGCCTCTAAATGAAGATTTAGTGCAATTTTGTAGCAATGCTCGAGTTTTTTTGGGTTGATGCAAGAAATTGTTTGGAAGGTATGAAACATGAAAGAGTTTGTTTTTCTTTGATTCCTAAGACTAATAGTGAAAATGTTGAAGAACTTCCTAAAGAAGTTGATTTGTTGCACGAGTTCAAAGATATTATTTCAGATAAGGTACCCAAAGGACTTCCACCAATGAGAAAGATTAGTCACCAAATAGACAATTGGTATTGGGAGCAAGTTTTCTAAAGAAGGCAGCCTACCGAATGTCACCTACATAGAGTGAAGAGGTAAATAGAAAATTTGTTGATTTGTTGAAGAAGGGTTTGATAAGAGAGAGTTTAAGCCCATGTGTAGTGCCTATTGTTTTGTCACCAAAGAAAGGAGGAGAATGGAGGATGTGCACGAATTCTAGAGAAATATACAAGATTATCATTAAATATAGATTTCCATTACGTAGGATGGATGATATCGTGGATTGCTTGAGTGGAACAAAGCACTTCACCAAAATTGGCTTGAACAGTGGATACCGCCAAATTCGAATCAAAGAAAGAGATGAGTGGAAGATGTCATTCAAGACAAAGGAATGTTTGTATGAGTGGTTAGACATGCCATTTGGGCTAACCAATGCACCTAGTACATTTATGAGGTTAATGAATGAAGTGTTGAAGGAGTTCTTGGGTAGATTTGTGATTGTTTCTTTATATGACATTTTAATTTTCAGTAAAACTTTGGAGGAGCATTTGAAGCATATTAGATTTTTTTTTTAGAAGATTAGAGATAAAAAGCTGTTGATTAACCTCAAAAAGTGCAGCTTTGTGAAGAGGGAGTTGGTGTATTTAGGCTTTTTTGTTTCAAGGGAAGGCATCAAGATGGATCTAGAAAAGGTGAACGCTATTCTAGAATGGCCAACACCAAGGATTCTAATACAGGTGAGATCGTTTCATGGGTTAGCAAGTTTTTATAGAAATATCATCAAAGGTTTTAGTAGCATATGTGCACCACTAACTATAACTATGAGGGGTGATAAGAAGGAATTCAAATGGACTATAGGGGCAGCAAAGATCTTTGATTTGTTGAAGAATAAAGTGACAAAGCAACTTGTTTTAGAACTTTTAGATTTCAGCAAGGTTTTCCAAGTGGATTGTGATGCAAGTGGTAATGCTATTGGGGCTATTTTGAGCCAACAACGTAAACCTATTGCATATTTTAGTGAGAAGTTAAATGATGCTAGGAAAAAGAATTCAATTTATGATCAATATTTTTATGCAATCATTCAAGCACTTGAGAAATGGAGACATTTTCTTTTACCAAAAGAATTTGTTTTGTTTACCAATCATCAAGCACTCCAATACTTGAGTAGTCAAGGGAAGTTGAGTCAAATGCACATGAAATGTGGTCATTTTTTATAAATTTATACATTTGTTTTGAAACATAGGAGTGGGAAGTCTAACAAAGTTGTTGATGCTTTGAGTAGAAGGCAAGGATTGTTGATTGAAATGTAGGTTGAAGTTGTGGGTTTTAATGGGCTCAAGGAAATGTATGAAGGAGACTTAAACATTAGAGAAGAATGGAAGGATTGTAAGGATCCTATCATAGAAAATAGAACCAAATGGTTAGATTATTTAATCCAAGATGGTATGTTGTTTAAAGGTAACCAATTGTGTATTCCTAAAAGTTCCATGAGATTTTATTTAATTAAGGAGAAACATAGTGGTGGACTTGCGGGACACTTTGGTTTTGATAAGACTATTACACTTGTTGGAGAAAAGTATTATTGGCCTCAATTGCAGCAATAATTAAGAAAGTATGTACAAGGTTGTAGGGTGTGTCAAGCATGGCAAAAGGAGTTAGTCAAAATATTGGTTTATATCAGCCACTACCTGTACCCAAGAGGCCATGGGAAGACATTAGCATGGATTTTGTTCTTTGTTTTCCAAGTATACAAAAAGGACATGACTCTATATTTGTGGTGGTAGATATATTTTCCAAAATGGCTCACTTTATACCATGTAAGAAGACTAATGATGTTGTTCATATTGCAGATTTTTTTTCAAGGAGATTTTGATACTTTATGGTTTATTGAAGAGCATTGTTTTTGATAGAGATACAAATTTTGTTGGCTACTTTTGGAGGAATCTATGGAAGAAGCTTAGGACTGATTTGAATTTTTTTTCAACCTATCACCCATAAAAAGATGGCCAAACAAAGGATGTGAATAGGAGCATGGAAATTTTCTAAGATGCCTAGTTGGAGACAAGCCAAAAGGGTGAGATTTGATACTACCACAAGCTTTTCCTATAACAACTTGGCGAATAGAAGCACAGGTAAGTCTCCATTCCAAAAATTTTATGAAAATAGTCCAAGAGTAGTTACAGATCTGAAAATTATTGATGAAGTTGAAAAGAGAAGTGCAAATGCAGAGGATTTTGTTGATCACATGAAGAAGCTACATGAAGAGGTAAGAGAACACATTCATAAAAATGAATTTTCAATATAATACTAATGTTGATTTGAAGAGAAAACATAAAGAATTTCAATTTGGTGATGAGGTGATGGTTCATTTTAGAAAATAAATATTTCTAGTGGGTACTTATAACAAGTTAAAAATGAAGAATATTGGACCTTGTCGAATTGTGAGAAAACATGAATCGGGTAATGCATATGAAGTGGAATTTCCAAGTGAACTCAATATTTCACCAATTTTTAATATTTATGATCTAACCACATTTAATGAGACTAAAAATGATGAAGGTGCAGCAGATGTGCAAAATAAAACATTAGTACCAAGTTCACAAAAGGAGCAGATTGAAACTATTCTTGATCGCAGGGTGAGTAAGAGCACAAGGAGAAGGCAATACATGGAGTATTTGGTAAAATGGGTTGGAAGCCCTATTGAGGATGCTTCTTGGTTGTCTAAAGTTGAGGTTATTCATCTTGGATATCCTCTTAAAAATTGAAAGATCACTTTCTTTCTATCATGGGTGTCTGATGCAGGAGCATTCATGGTAACTTGCAATCTTGTGTCAACAAAAAGGTTGAATTTTGATTTGAGAATTTTTTTCTTTTTGAGGTGATTTAATTTTTGGCTTGGATTACATGTTGAGGATGGATAAATATTTATCTACAAATAAATTAATTTGTCAATTAATTTCTTGTGCAAGTTTGACAAATTGCCTTGTGGGATTTAAAGCAAAAAAAAAAAAGATTTTAAAGCAATTTGATTTAAATATTCAAAATGCAAGAGAAGGTGTTGGGAAATGGATAGTGGGATTTTAAAGCTTTGAATATTGACCCCTAAAAATTAGGGATGGGGAAGTGGGCACCCATGTCCTAGTTTATTTTTTTCTACTTTTTCAGTTTTTTGCAAGTAAAAATTAAAATTGCTTTATCTATCTTTGATTAGGGTGGTTAAAGAATAAAATAATTTATGCTTTTATGGATTTTATGGAGTTTGAATTTTCTACCATGAGGTATGGCATACCCGATCAAGAAAGGAAAATAATTTAATTCTAATTAAATTTCTGAGCAAGTGGAGGAGAATTTGGAAGTTGTTGAAAGCATGGAAAGAAATTTGAAAGCACAATTTTGAAGGGGAACCAAGGGAGGTGTACCTTTCTCTAGAGGCTTTTTTTGTGATATTATTTTGTCGGTTGGAATAATAAATAACATCCATGGAAGTTCTAGGTTGACAGGGATGAAGATTCAAAAGTTACAAGTTTTTTCTTGTGCTGGGAGAGTGATGTTTTGTTGCTAAAGCTCATATAACTGAGCATGTGATTATATTGAATGTTATTTATTGCATATTGGATGTATGTAAGAAGATTCATTTTTGTACATCAGTCCATGGATGACTTAAAACTCTCTGTAATTATATTTTGTTAAAGAAGAATACAATTAGTTTCCTGTGCAAAAAAAAATTGAAGTTGTTGCAATCTTTTATTTTCAATTTGTGTGTTGCGAGAGTTTTTGAAGAGGAAATTCTGAGTGTATTTTCCTCTTTACATTAAATATTAATCGATAAAAACATATAATTTTAAAAATAATATATGAGAATATAAAAATAACACAACAATCATTTAAATTCTAATTTAATAATGTATTAAAGAGAGAAGACTTCATTTTGAAATTTTTTTCTTAATATAGATTGGAAAGGGGAGCTTAGAGACAATAAGAATGGAGACATTGTGAGCTTGTAATGGTTTAAATCAAGTTTATACAACAATATCATTTTTTTTATGGAGGTGCTTTTCTTTGCAACTGGGATTTTAATTTTTTTATTTTTAATATATTTAAAATTTAAAACATTTTAACTTTTTTTTTAATTTAAAAATATAATTAGAAAAGAAAAGAAAGTGTTTAGAGTTATTATATAATGTATATGTATATATAGTGGGGATGATTAAAATTTAATTCTATATATTGTTGTATATAAAATATTTAATATATTGTTATATATTTTAATATATTTTATATTTAATATTTTTATCAGTAGAAGTTGGTGTATAGAACAACACTCTTTTTCATTAACATCTAAAAAAATTCATACATTTTGAGCCCTGCTGGGTGAATAGTTACATACTAGTTGAAGCCCTTCAAAATGAAGTTTTGCCTATATATCTTCTAAATATATCTAATAATACTACTATGGCATTCAATCTATACACTAAAACTTAGTATAGCATAGAAGTTGTTGCACTACGTTGTCATTAGTGTTGTCATTGATGTCAGCCTCTATTTTGGATATGATGAGAAGGTGTTTGTGGTGTTGATCAAGTGTTGCAAATGCAACAGGTTCACTTGGTTTCCAAGTGCTTTTGAGAAAATTTCATGAAGAGTGTACAAGGTGACAGGGATGTGTTATGTATTGTGTTCCACATTTCTCCATTCTTAAGGATGTGCTTGTGTGGTTTGGATGTGATGATTAGTAGTATTTGAAGGTGTTATTCCAAATTTTTAGGTTTTGGATCATGTGAGAATAGAAGTTATGTTTGGCAGTGTTTGGCTTGTGAAGAGGATGTCTAGGAGAAATGGAATTGCTCTACATATCTCTGCATTGAAGTTTCTTGCCTTGCAAATTGGGGAACGTGCTAATATTACATGTATCTATCTTCCCTTGGATGGTTTGGTGTTCAGCTATTCTACAAGCTTGGTTCATGAGTTGTATTTTTATGGCAATTTGACTGGTTACATAGGATGATAGTATTTTCAGTTGCACGTGTTTGTACTAGTGTTTTTAAATATTTTTTTGGTGTTAGAATATTCCAAGATGTATTGTAATGTTGCTACATGTTCCACAAGATGTTTCTAGACCTAGTGAAGTGTGAATTCAGTTATTTGATAGTGTTAATGTCTATTTGGTCAACTTGGAATGTTAGTGTTGTTTGCAAATGTGATTCATGGTTTATGGAAGAAAGGTGTAGAATTTTGATGTAGATTTGGGTCCTAGCTAACCCTTTTTGTGGTTCTCCTTCACATATTTCCATCACGAAAGTGTTTGGTGTTGACCTATTTGGTGGTTGCATGTTTTAGGTGCATACAATTCATTGTAGCCAACCTAGAGAAGATTGTTTGAGGTCGTGGAGGACATATATGCAAGGTCAATTGTTGGAGAAGTCATAGATGTGAAGTGTGATGAAAAATTATGTATGTGTGATCAAGTGTTGTGATCTGAGTGTGAGCATGAACACCTAAGACTACCAAAAGTAGTGAGCAGAAGGTGTCTACATTTTAGTGTGCTTGAAGTTGTTCAAGGTAGTGAGCCAAAGGTTGTGGATGACTATGGTGGATTCTACTATTTCTCTAAGTTAGTGAAAATCCTTGTAATAGTTCCTTTCTAATCTCTTATATTCTGGAAGAAGTGATCTACCTAGGCAGTGAACCTTTTTTTCTTTTGGATAGTGAGTCCTTTGGGTAGTGAGCCCTTTCAACAATGAGACTCTTGTAATCGATGTTTCTTTTCATATATATGAGAGTTAATCATCACTGTGTTTTTTTCCTTATTGGGTTTTACATGTAAAATATAGTGTTCTATTGTGTATGGTTGTTGATGTGTTGATGTTTCATTTGTTTACATTCATGTTAATGCTTAATAAGGGTATGAAGTTTTTAATGCACAACTGATTCACGCCCCCCCTCCCAGTTGTTTTGTGTGTCTAACAATTGGTATCAAAGAAAGGTTCCTTGGAAGAAGCTTAATCACTTGACATAGATCTAGATGGAACACAAGAATGGTGTCAAAGCTCCTATGTTCAATGGAAAAAATTATGCTTTCTAGAAAGCTAGGATGGAAGCCTTTCTTGTCTCATTAGGATTTGTAGTATGGAAATCAATTGAAGATGGATATACTATACCTACTACTCCTCTAACAAGTGAAGATGATATCAAGGATTATGAGAATAATGGAAAATCAAGAAATGTTATTTTGAGTGGACTTTCTAATTCAAAACTTGTGAAGGTGATAAGCTACAAAACTGGTAAAGAATTCTAGAAAAAGTTGTAAATCATTTATGAAGGAGATTCTAAGTTCAAGCAAGCAAAGATGCAAAATTTTAAAGCCAAATTTGAAACCTTAAGGATGTCAAAGGATGAAGATATTTTCAGCTACATGCATAGGGTGGATGAAGTTGTCAATGCCATCAATGGTCTTGGTGGAAAGCTAGAGGAAAGTGAAGTTCTGGAAAAGGTATTGAGAACTCTTCCTAAATCTTATAATGCTTAAGTTTCTACTATTGAGGAACCTCATAATCTAGATCAATACATCAAATTTTTGGTGATTTAAATACTTTTGAATTAAGATAGTTTGACAAAGATGCTTCAAAGAAAGAAATTTCTTTTAAAGTCAACAAGAAAGAGAAGAATGGTGAATCTGATCTGGATGATCTTGATGAGGTGAAAGCAAAATTTGTAAGAAGAATTAAAAAAGGAACTAGAAAATATAGAGGTAAGTTACCCTTCAAGTGTTTCAATTGTGGAAAGATAGGTCATTATGCTTCAAAATGTCTAAGAAAAGTTTCAAATGACAAACATAAATATCATAAAGGTAAATATTTTAAGAAGAGTTATTATGTTAAAGAAGATAATGGTATATCTGATGATGGGGAATTAGACAATCTAGATGATGGAAGTGATTAATGAGTGTTCATGGATTTTAATGTTGGAAGTAATTCTACTAACCATAAAAGATGTGTTAAGGAAAGTGCTCTCAAAATAGGTCACAATATTGAAGGAAATATGTTGGTTGACTTTCATGCAAGAGAGGAGAGAAACTATTGGATAATTGATAGTGGATACTCAAATCATAAGATAGGTGATAATAGTAATTTTGTTAAGCTTAAGAAGTATGATGGTGGTTTTGCTAAGTTTGGTGATGATACATCTTCTAAGATCTATGGAAACGATTTAATTATTTTTTATGGAGATCATAAGACAAATGATGTACTTTATGTCAAGGGTCTTTGGCATAATCTTCTTAGTGTAGGAAAAATATGTAGTAGAGGATTCAATTTGGTGTTTCAAGATAATGGTTGTGAAATCAAAAAAGGAAGCTCTAGAATATTGGTTGCAATAGGAACAAGGACAAAAGGAAATGTTTATTAGCTCAAAAGTGTTGGTGGTAAGTGTTTAATGACACAAATCAATAAAAGTGGTTATGGCATAGAAGAACGTGTCACATCAATTTGTATAGCCTAGTAAATATCAGCTCTACTCAACCTATGAGAGACTTCCCAAGAATTACAAAGCCTATCAATGCAATATGCAAAGACTGAGAGTTTGGAAAGTAGATGAAGAAGAGGTTCAAAACTAGAAAAAATATTCTACTGCAAGATATTTGGGGTTGGTGCATACAGACCTATGTGGACCTACCAGAACAAGAAGCTCTCAAGGTGACAAGTATTTTATGTTGTTAATAGATTATTACATTAAAATGGAATGGGTGACCTTTCTCAAAGAAAAATCAAAAGCTCTAGATAAGTTTAAAGCATTTAAATGTATGGTTGAGAATGAAATGGATTTGAAAATAAAATGTTTGAGATCTAACAAAGGTAGTGAGTTCACCTCTAATGAGTTTAATAGTTTTTGTAAAGATCATGGGATAAAAAGAAATCTATTATCCCCTAGGACTCCACAACAAAATGGAGTTGTGGAGAGGAAGAATAGGATAGTTTAGGAAGTAGCAAGAACTATGAAGGAAGAAAATCTACCAGATGTCTATTAGAGAGAATCCATTCATACCGTGGTTTGCATTCTCAATAGAGGAAAAGCAAGAGTGAACAATTCAAAGACCCCCTATGAGATATGGTATGGAAAAAATCCTACTGTGAAATATTTTTTAGTATTTGGAATTAACTATTATATTAGGAGGTATGAAGAAAACTTAGGAAAGTTTGATGCAAGATCAAATGAAGGAATCTTCCTTGGATATTCTACAAATATCAAGGTATAAAAATACTACAACAAAAGGTTAAAGAAGATAGTTGAAAGTGCAAGTGTCAAAGTGGATTCAAAGAATCACATCAAAGCTTAGTATTAATAGAAGGATATGAATCTAATGAACCCCCTTGTAGAGAAGAAGAAAAAGAAGTGAAAGAATAAGAGATGTTATTAGCAGAGGAAGAAGCTATGAAAAGAATCCTAAGACTCTTAATTATGTGCAAAAGAATCATGAACTAAGGATCAAATAATTGGGGACAAGAGCAACAGTGTGCTGACAAGAAGAAAAGTTGTTATGACAGAAGAACAGGTAAACTTTTGTTTACTTTCTTAGATTGAACCTAAAATAATTACTGAAGCATGTAGAGATGAGAACTAGATAAAATCTATGGAAGAAGGGTTGAGGAAGATTGAGAAGAATCAAAATTGGGAATTGATCCCAAGGCTAGCAAATAAGAGTGTGATAGGAACTAAATAGATTTTCAAATGAAAATTGAATGAGAATAGAAAAATTGTTAGAAACAAGGCTAGAATTGTGTGTAAGGGCTACTCACAAGTGGATGGAATAGATTTTGAAGATAATTTTGGTCCAGTAGAAAGAATGGAAGCTATTAGGATGCTTTTGGCCTTTACAACACATAAAGACTTCACTTGGTGTATCAGATAGATGTAAAGTCTGCATTTTTAAATGGTGAGTTATAAGAAGAGGCATACATTGAACAACTAGAAGGTTTTCGGTTGTTAGAAGATTCTAATATGGTCTAAAGGTTGAACATAGCATTGTATGGGATCAAATATATCCTAGAGCTTGGTATGCAAGATTAGATAGGTACTTATTACAGCAGGGATTCAAAAAGGGTACTACAGATATCAACCTTTACTTCAAATTTGAGAGAGAGAAGTTCTCCTAATTGTGGTTGTGTATGTTGATAGCATAATCTTTGAAGGAAATTGGGGAATATGAAAAAGGTTTACAAAGGAGATGCAAAATGAGTTTGAAATTTCAATATTTAGGGAGATGACTTTTTCCTTGGGATACAAATCATTCAATCAAAAAAAGGTATATATTCATTTCACAATCTATGATAACCATCATCAAACACCAAAATTAAATGTACTTATCTCACCTTTCTCTTTAAATTATCTCTTTTCCTAGACAACATTAACCTTTTCTATAACTTTTAATTTAGAATCTAAAAATACACTTTATTGTTCATTATAATGTTAGAAACCCAAAAAAACTTATATTTTATTATATAATTAGTTGATAGGTTATATATTGTATGAACTTTGAGTCGAAACCTATCTCACGTCGGTAATCACTCCCATCAAGCTGCAAAACCTCTCATCTATCCAATAAACTTAGCCAAAAAAGCAAGCTAAATTTTATTAGAAAACAAGAATATTTGTCTATGGTTCTTTGCCTTTAATTTTTGGATCTCTAAAGCAAATCAGATTTCTATTGATTTGCATTTAATATGTAGATCTCCAAATCAGATCACATTTTCACGAGCCCTAAAATCCATATTTTTTAGATTCACTTTTTGTTTATAGATTGAAGTAGCAACTATAGGGGTATTGGTTCTGGTATGTGTAATTTTAAAAAAAA
>VDFB02347474.1:0-15602 GCA_007258455.2 Sequoia sempervirens
AGGAGTTTGAGGGTATTCGAGTCAAGGTGGCTGATGGGTACACCCTCAAGTGTGACAGAAAGATTACTGATCTTCCGATGCGGTTGAACAACTACGAGTTAAAGACTGAATTTTATGTTGTTAATATGGGAGATACTGATGTGGTGTTAGGGATGGCATGGCTTCACGATTTGGGTGAGTTCACACTCAATCTACGTGACATGGAGATGAAGTTCAAAGTTAATGGGAAACCTCATGTCATCAAGGCCATTAGAGACAGTAATTTGAGGATGGTTTCGCACAGGCGGATGGAGAGACTCATTCGTCATGATATGGTTGACTAGGTTGCGGGTGTGTGTTCGTGACTGGGGGCGGAAAGGGGTGAGTACCATCGGACATTGAGATCTTACGAGGCTTCGCTTACTCCAAAGTGTTTGTGACATTCCACGGTAGACCTCGGACCAGAACTGTGACATATCATCGGGGTTGGAGGAGGAAGCAAAACCCATTGTAATTACACCTACAGAATACAGAAGCGACTCAAGGATGAGATAGAAGACCATCAATGAGTTGGCTAGCTATGGGGCATATTAGACCTAGCAAGTCACCTTTTGCTTCATCGGTTGTATTGGTGAAGAAGAAGGATGGATCACTTCGGATGTGCATAGACTACCGCCAGCTCAATAAGAGGACAATTAATAACAGGTACCCCATACCACGCATCGATGAGTTGATTGATGAGTTGCACGGTGCTATCTTCTTCACGAAGATTGACTTGAGATCCGGGTACCACCAGATTCAGATGAGGGAGCAGGACATTGAGAAAACTGCTTTCAGGTGCCATTGCGGTCACTTCGAGTTCTTGGTTATGCCTTTCGGCTTAACCAATGCACCTGCCACCTTTCAAGCTACCATGAACAGGGTTTTCAGTTCTCAGTTGCGGAGATTCGTGTTGGTCTTCTTCGATGACATCCTGGTGTACAGTAGATCATGGGAGGAGCATTTAGCTCACTTGGATACAGTTTTGGGTATCTTGGCTGAGGAGTCCTTTTATGCCAAGGAATCCAAGTGTGAGCTAGGTATGGCAGAGTTGTTGTATTTGGGGCACATCATTAGTGCCAAGGGAGTTAGTATGGACCCTGAAAAGATTCGGGCTATAGTTGAGTGGCCCATACCAGAGAACCTTACGCAGCTCAGAGGATTCATTAGGTTGTGTGCTTTTTACAGGAGATTTGTTAGTGGGTTCTCACGTCATGCCGCACCCCTTACTGATTTGACAAAGAAAGGGGCTTTTACTTGGTCACCACAGGTGCAGGAGTGCTTTGACAGGTTTAAGGTGATCATGACTTCGTGTCCAGTGCTAGCTTTACTTGACTTTACAAAGTCATTTGATTTGTTCTGCGATGCTTCAGGGGAGGGCATTGGTGCTGTTTTGATGCAGGAGAGGCACCCTATTGCTTTTGAGAGCAGGAAGCTTAGGGGTCCTGAGAGGTTTTACAGCATTTACGACAAGGAGATGTTAGCCATTATGCATGCTTTGGCTAAGTTCAGGCAATACTTGGTAGGCAGCAAGTTCAGTGTGCGTATAGACCACAATAGCCTGAAACACTTCCTTGGACAGCGAGACCTAAATGAGAGGCAGCAAAAATGGGCCAGCAAACTGCAATCATACGACTTTGATATTACTTTCATTGGGGAAGCAGAATGTTGTAGCTGACGCCTTGTCTCGCAGACCTCAGTTGAATGCTATGGCACAGATCTCCGAGGATTGGAGGCATCAGATCATTACTGAGTATGCTAAGAACCCATGGGCTTCTAGCATTATTGATGGGATAGAGCAGGATAGTAGGTACACCGTTGTAGATGACTTGATCATTTACAAGGGGCGGATTTTTCTGGTTCCTGGTTCCAAGTTGAGGGCTACAGTTTTGAGAGCCTTTCATGATCTTCCTATGGCGGGCCATCCCAAGTACTTCAAAACATATAAGCTGGTTCGGGAACAGTTTACTTGGAAAGGGCTGAAAACTGATGTTCTTCAGTATGTTCGGGAGTGTTCTGTTTGCCAGCAGAACAAGCAGAACACACATATCCTGCTGGATTGCTTCAGCCACTTCCGATACCTGATAGGAAGTGGGAGTGTTTATCAATGGACTTTATCACGGGTTTGCCGAAAGCCCAAGGTAAAGATTGCATTTACGTAGTGGTTGATCGGTTGACCAAATATGCACACTTCTTCCCGATTACTACTACATTCACAGCATCGCAGACTGCAGAGCTCTTCTTCAGAGAGGTATTCCGGTTACATGGGTTGCCTCAACGATAGTCAGCGATAGAGACAGTCGGTTCATGAGCAACTTTTGGCAGGAGTTGTTCAGGCTCTGTGGGACCGAACTGACACCTAGTACCAGCTACCATCCGCAGACAGATGGGCAGACGAAAATTGTCAATAAGTGGGTGGAAGGTTACTTGCGCAATTACATAGCTGGACAATAGAGAGCTTGGGTGGGGTGGATATACCTCTGTGAGTATTGTTATAACTCTACTCACCACATGACGATACAGATGATGCCCTTCATGGCATTGTATGGGTATGAGGCGCCCAACCTTTTGGATCTGATATTGAGTGATAGCAGAGTGCCGAGTGTAGGAGATATGATGCAGAGTCAGCAGGACATTTTGAGGTCTCTCAAAGACAATATCCAGCGGGCATAGAATCAGCAGAAGCAGTATGCTGATCAGAAGAGGGTTGAGCGTTCCTTTGTAGTGGGTGATATGGTGTATCTTATGTTGTAGCCGTATCGTCAGTCTACTCTGTGGAAGAGTGGTGCGGAGAAGTTGAAACCTCGTTAATATGGTCCATTCCGTGTTATCAGACGAGTGGGCGAGGTTGCATATGAGTTGGACTTACCAGCAGATAGCAGGGTTCACAACGTGTTTCACGTTTCTCGCCTGAAGAAGGCATTGGGTTAGCATGTGATACCCTCTCCAGTTCTGCCACCCCTTGATGATGAAGGGAAATTGATACTAGTACCTGAGGCCATCCTCGAGATGAGAGAGAGACCCCTTCGGAGGCGGGTGATCACGGAATATCTGATCAAGTGGAGAGATTTGCCAGTTGAGGATGCTACATGGGAGTCCGAGGAGATTTTACAGCATCTAGAGTTGAGATTGCTTGAGGACAAGCAATTTCAGGGAGGGCGGACTGTGATGTCCCCTTCCTAGTCAGTTCAGTTGGATATGTGGTTAGCCTATCATTCCGATCCTCGTAGGCTGACAGTGGTGTGTAGAGGATTAATTGAGGCAGTTACCCGGTGTTCAGGAGCATCATTCTTTCAGTTGATTCAGGTTGGGCCTTCGGAGAATCTTTCAGAGAGGTTTTTCAGTTACTTACTATTTATAGTAAGTCAGGCAGGCGGAAGCTGCTATTTTGGGTAGGGCACTTGGTTCAGCTGGTTAGCTCAGAGTTGACCCAGTTTGTCAGTTTGATGGTCAGACGGAAAAATAACGGAGCATTTAATGATTATTAAATAATTGATATTTTGACTTTATGTTATAAAGTCACTTTATTAATATATTTAAATATTAATGATTAATGGCATATTATAAAGTATTTTTAATACTTTATAATAAAGTGAAATATTTATTATAATGAATAATTATTTATTCATTAAAGATGGGACGCCATTTATTTAATATTTTTCCTAAGTTAAGAAAAGGAAAATTTAATCATTTATTTAAATGATTATTAAAAAGAAGCTTGGGTCGAATTTTTGAAAGGGTTATATATACACTGCTAGGACAAATCAAACTCTTATGTTATGATTATTCAATTTGTCTTATTCTCTCTTTGAGCATTGGAGTTTGCGAACCTAGGGTTTCAACAGACATTGATTTTGGAGAACGTTCCCTCTTCAAGATCTGGCATACTGAGGTTGTGGAATACCAGTTGAAGATTGTCAAACTTGGTGACTTCGTACAGAGGTTGCAGTTGAGCTTATTGGATCGATTCAGGAAGAATTTACAGAGGTTATTCATCAGTTACTTGTGGCGACCTATCAGAGATCATTGCACAGAGTTCTGGCACTTTATTTCTTGAGGCCGTACCATATTTAATGCTGCTGCTGGGGCCGTACTTTTCTGTACCAGCAAGGGCCGTACTTCATCTCCAGAGGAAATCGCTTTGCCTTTTTATCTTCTGTCTTTTGTAAAGTGGGCGCCTAGGGTTTTTGGAGCTATTTCATTGTTTCTGAGCCTGGAGATTCGTGTTCTGAAGCTGGTCGTACCTATTCTTCTTCATTTCAAGGCGGATGCAATAACCAGGTTTCCAAAATAAATGTTATTGCCTTTTCTTTGTGTGTTGTTTAAATCACAGTGTAATCATTCAGAATGTTCAATAAATCCTCTGGCATCAATATTTGAATGATATTCTGTAGTTTAGATCCATCTGGCATTTTATATTATTTTTCTAGTCATTTCCCTTGCAAAATCGCATTTTCTCTTTATATGCAAAAACCTACCAAAAAACCAAAAAACATAGAAAACAGTCAAAACACAGTATTCTCAGACAGGGTTCGGGTTGAGAGACACCTGGTCTCTTACAGTGGAAGAGCCTAGAAAGCCTCGCATGGATGACGAGGTTCAAAATGAATTACATAGGAAGAAGCTATGTTTCAGTTGCAAGGAACCTTGGGAGTCTGGCCATAGGTGTTTGGGAAAGGTTAAGGTGCACTACATCAAGATAGTTTCAAATGATGAGGAGGAAGGGAAAGGGGAAGCAGCTCAAGGCAATGAACAAAGTGATTCAGATAGTGAGCATGGGGAAGAGGATGAGCATCCACCTAAGGGAGTTAAAGGTGGGAATATAGCTGCTCTTTTAGGTACTCCTAGATTTAAATCTTTCTGAGTTCGTGGAGTCTTATAGGGATAGCATGTGATAGTTTTAGTAGATAGTGGAGCAATCCACAAATTCATAGATTCAGCATTGGTGGCAAAGAGGGGAATTCAGACATAGGATTTTAAGGGATTTAATGTTATTGTGGCAGATGGATTTAATATGGTTTGTACCCAATGGGTCCCACAACTGAATATCACATTAGGGAATTACATTGTCACAAATGATTTCCATGTTGTGGATTTAGGAGATACTAATGCTATTTTGGGTATCCAGTGGCTGCACTCCTTAGGGGAGTATTTTCAGAACTTCCAAAATATGGAGTTAAAGTTCAGGATGGATAGTAAGAAGGTTGTGTTATGGGGTATGTCTAATGGTGCTCCCAAGATGTATTTTTCAGGCATGGTGATGTGGAATGGGCAGCACAGTGTTTAAATCTAAGACCCTTACTGATGATAGCAATCCGTATCATGTAGACATTCAGCCATTGTGGATAAACACAATTTAGTATTTGGTGAGATTCCTCTAGGGAGACCTCCAGATAGAGGGTTTGAGCATGTCATTGAGTTGGAGGAGGGCTCCAAGCCCATCATCACTACTCCTTATAAGCATCCTAAGAAGTTTAAGAAGATAAAAAAGGCCATTAAGGAGTTACTAGGTATGGGGCACATCAGACCCAGTTCGAGTCCCTTTGCCTCTTTGGTTGTCTTGGTAAAGGAGGATGGGACCATGAGGATGTGTATCGGTTAATGTGCCCTCAACAAACAGACTATTAAAAACCGATACCCTATACCCAAGATCGATGAGTTGCATGGGGCAGTGTACTTCTCGAAGATTGTTCTTCAATTAGGGCACCAGATTAGGGTGAGAGAGTAGGACATTCATAAGATTGCGTTCAAGTGTCATTACGGGCATTACAAGTTTTCTGGATATGTCTTTTGGGTTGACCAATGCACCAACCACCTTTCAATCTTGTATGAACCGCACCATTAATAAACAGTTGAGGAAGTTTCTATTGGTGTTCTTCAACAACATACTTATATACAAATTGGCTTGGGAGGAACACTTGAGACATCTCGATGAGGTATTGGGTATAATGGAGGCACCGTCTTTGTATGCTAAGGCATCCAAGTGAAAATTCAAGATGACAAAGATCCTCTACTTGGGACATGTGAACAATGCTCAGGGTGTCCAAGTTCATCAAGAAAAGATAAAGGTGATTTGTGATTGGCCACCACTGAAATCACTGATAGAGCTGTGGGGTTTCTTTGGTTTATGCAGCTATTACAGGAGGTTCGTTAAGGGGGTTTTTAGCTAGGTGCACCTCTAACAAACCTCACTAAGAAAGGGGCTTTTAGTTGGATGGATGAGGCTCAACAAGCTTTTGACAGACTTAAGGAGGTGATGAGTTCTTGCCCTGTGTTGGCACTACCAAACTTTACTCAACCTTTTGTACTTGAGTGTGATGCCTCGGTGGAAGGTATTGGGGCAGTTTTAATGTGGAACAAACATCCTATTGCCTTCAAGAACCGAAAGCTCAAAGATAATGAGAGGATCTACTCCATCTACAACAAGGAGATGCTCGACATCATGCATGCGTTGGCGAACAATATTACTTGGTAGGTGGGAGGTTTGTGGTTAGAAAGGACCGTAACAGTTTGAGATTTTTCTTGGAACAAAAAGATTTAATTGAGGCAACAAAAGTGGGTCAACAAGGTTTAGGCGTACGATTTTGATATTGAATACGTTAAGGGGAAAAATAATGTTGTTGTTGATGCTCTTTCCAGGAAGCCTACAATTTGTTCTTTAGCAGAGATATCAGATGATTGGAAGGCTCACCTTTTGGTGGAGTATTCCAAAAACTCAATTGCATGTGAGATCATGGATGGGAAAAATCAGGAGGACAGATATAGGGTAGTAGATGACATTATCTACTATAGGGACAAAATTTATTTGGAACCTAAGTCAAAGCTTAAGGAGAAAATTTTGAGAATCATTTACAATACACCCTTGGCAAGACATCTAGGATATTCTAAAACTTACAAGCAAGTCAGAGAGAGGATTTCATGGAAAGGCCTCAAGGAGGATGTTTTGCGTCATGTGGGGGAACGTATGACTTGTCAGTAGAAAGAGTCTTAACTCACTTTTTGGCTGGATTGCTTTAGCCTCTACCCCTTCCAAAGCAGAAATGGGAGTGTATCTATGGATTTCATCATTGGTCTATCGAAGGTGCAAGGCAGAGATTGCATTTTTGTAGTAGTTGATTGGTTGACCAAGTTTGCACACTTTTTTGGTATCTTGTCAAAGTATAAAGCACCGCAGGTTGTTGAACCGTTTTTCAAGGAGGTGGTCAGACTGCATGGGTTGCCGAAAAATATATTCAGTGACAGGGATAGCCGTTTCCTCAATGTTTTTTGGTAGGATCTATTTAGGTTAGTTGGCATCGAGCTAACCTCTGGCACCAGTTACCACCCTCAAACGGATGGTCAAATAGAGATTGTAATCAAATGGGTTGAGGGAATTTGCATAACTATGTGGCAGGGTAACAAAGGGCTTGGATCAGGTGGTTGTATTTGGGCAAATATTGCTACAACACCACCTATCACATGTCAATCGGGATGACACCTTTTCAAGCTTTATATGGATATGATGCTCCTTCATTTTTGGACTTAGCTTTCAGTCATAGTAGGGCTCCCAAAGCTAAGGATTGGATCGAGGAGAGCCAAGATATCCTTAGTCACTTAAGGATAATCTTCAAAGTGCCCAGAACCAGCAAAAGATGTATGTAGACAGGGACAAAGTAGAAAGAATTTTTGAAGTGGGGGACTTGGTTTGCTTGCGCCTACAACTCTACAAATGGCCTTCCTTGAATAAAAGTGGTATAGAGAAATTTAAATCTTGCTTCTTTGGTCCCTATAAAGTTGTTTAGAGAGTAGGGGAAGTGGCTTATGAGCTTGGGTTGCTTGGAAATAGCAAGATCCATAATGTGTTTCATGTATCATGCCTGAAAAAGGCTTTAGGGCAGCATATTACATTAACACTTGAGCTTTCACCCTTGGACGAGGAAGGCAGATTGGTTTTGGTGCCTGATGAAATTGTGGATGTTAGGGAAAGAAAATTGAGGAGCATAATAATTAAGGAATATCTAATCAGATGGAGAGACTTGCTCGTGGAGGATGCTACTTGGGAGTGTGAGCAGATTCTTCAACATCCTAATCTACAATTGCTTGAGGGCAGCAATTTCGGGAAGGAGGACTGTCATGTCTCCTTCCGAGGAGTAATTCGGAGCACTAGTTAGCCTATCTTATTCTTGTAGGCTAAGTCAGGGAGCAGGGAATATTTTAATTTAATTATTTAATATTATCCAACCAAGCTTATTTCATGGGGTGATATTAATTAATTAATTTCACGAGTTTCATAAAGCGACTTTGTGGGTTATCTAATAATGTTTAAAAGTCACTTTATTTCTTGGGGTTTAATTAAAATATAAAAAGTGCGGGAATTTGAAAGGTAATTGGGGTGTTCGATTAAAAAATGCTTTTGGAAGCTCATTTTGATTATTCTTGAATATTTTTCTCTTGTGTGGATTTTGGAAGGCTTCTTGGGAGCTTGAAGACAAAAATCCTATGGGTAACTGGATTCAGTGGTGCAACGATTCTACCTTAACCAGTTTATTGGAGAGATTGCTCAAATTTCTCACAGTTATTCTATAGGTGGAAACAACATAATTTGTGAAGTCCCTTACAAAGACAAATTTTAGGGTTCTTGTTATCTATATTGGAGGCTTGGAAAAATTGGAAGTTATTAGAAATATTTCTAGTGAAGCTTTCATTATATATTTTACTCAGAACTAGATAGTGCTAGCCATACTATTTCTGCCAAGTACATAGTTGAATAAATAAATATTATTTTAGCTGTTCAAGAAGGGCGTATTGTTCCTTGAGTCTTTAATGGGTGATTTAAAGGTGAATATTTTACTTGTTGGAGGCATAGGCGATGACTTATTGGAAAATGAGTGTAATGTCCCTTTTTCTTGAGCATCAGAGTTGGGAAGATTAGCCTATCATTTGACCCTCGTAGGCTAGTGTTGTGGATTAGAGGGTCCAGTTTGGGCGTTAATGAGCTCTTTAAGTAGCAGTTGATAGTGTTTTCCTCTCCAGATCGTTGGTATATTTTGAGGCTAAATTATTTAGGGGTTTCTGGCTTCATTTGTATGTACTAACTATTTATAGTAAGTCAGTGTGTTAATAGAAGCCAACCTTACTATTTTTAGTAAGGCATCCGGTTGGGCAGAGTGTGCAGTGAATTGAAGAATGACGTTTACTTATGGAGTTTTAATTATTATTAAAGTTAAACTTTAATAATAATTAATCAATTAAAGTGCACATCATTAAAGTTATTTAACTTTATTATAAAGGGGCATTTAAAGATATTAAAAAAGTCCAGTCATTATAACCTTGTATTGGGCGCCCACTTTGATGAAATGTTATAAAGTGCAAAGCAAATGTATTTTAATGTTATTAAATTGATTTTAAGAGCCTCATGTGAAATCGACCCCTTTGGAGAAGAGTATAAAAGGGCTTCAAAAAGAAAATTCATTATCTTTTGATCATTCAACATTTGGCTTTCAGCTGTTTGGTGTTGGAGGAGAAACCAAGGGGTTTTTTCTGCAAATTTGGTCTGTGAGAACATAGTCTCTCATAGATTTATGCAACTTGAGGGTGTGGAAAATCATTTGAAGGCTGCCATTACAGGAGGCTTTATTCAGAAGTCTCATTGTGCATCACAGAGAAGATTTACACCAAAAGTTTCAAGGGTTTGAAAAGTAAATATCAGATTATTGTGAGATCATCCATTGGGAGATTATTGTTTGCTGTTAGAGCTTCATCAATCAGCAACGTGGGCCATTTTAGAGGTTGTACCATCTGCTAGAATCAGGCCGTACTACTGTCCTGGCTGTGGCGTGAGAATCTAGAAGCTGAAACGCTTTATGAATCAGCATCTATTCATCAGCATTGAGGGCGGTTTAGCATCTGTTAACAGTCTGAGGCATTTTGAGAGTGGAGATTTCATTCATTGCTGCCAGGCATCCTTTTTAAGGGAATTTGTAGCTGTCATCAATTTCCAGAATTTCCAAAATTGCCGATTCAAAGTTTTCAGACCTGTACTTTGCAAATTTGAATTCCGGGTATGAATGGAATGTGATGGAATGCAAAGATAAATTTATGTTGAAAAATAATGGTTATTGTAAAGAATATCATTAGTCTGATCTGAATATTTAAATGCATTGTATATGCAAGCTTGTTAAATCAGATTAGTATCCTTTCAGCATTTATTGAATTATTTCCCATATTACTTTTATTGCATTTGTATGCATAAATTCTTGGCAATCTTCTGGCAATATATCGTCAAAACCCCAGACAAGCATAACTCAGAGGACAAATTAAGCAAACAAGGCAGAAAATTTTAGTTGCGAGAGTCCACCTAGGGTGGGACAATACAATGAGGCTCAAAAGCCTAAAAAAATTCCTATTGCAACTTTTGAAGGAGTTGCAGCTAAGGGAAAGAGCTGCCATATCATCTTAGAGCTAGCATAGGAGTCGATGTGGAGGAATGGACAAGGAGTGGGGAGCTGACCAGTCGAAGATGAATATTGTTGGGCATTACAAATTCATCTAGCTGCCACACTCCATATCTATTTGCTGTGATCCATTCTATGTGGCGCTATACTAATGTGTGAAGCATTGAAGTTGCTGAAGGAAGATTTGAAGACTTCAAGGAAATCTGTCATTTTGTAACATGCCATAAATGCATATGAATATTGTTGTATATGTATCTTCAGAAAATATCATTGAATAGTGAAAATTTGAGCTAGTTATTGTTTGAAAAATTAATTTTTATTTGGGAGGGATCTATATCATATATGAATCGCATCAAATAATTTTATTCTGGAGGAATACATTGAAGCCATATTTAGAACAATCAATGGATAATTGTTTGGTGAAATTCCTGGGCACATGGTGTTGCGAAGAAATGAAAATTTTTGTATAGGAAATGAGCTTGGAATATTTCAGAAACTCTGAAGCCTTAATGTAAGGGGGAATGAAGGCCAAGGATGGATGTGAGGTATGCTTGGATGAATAAGTTTGGCATTCTGATAGGCATAAAGGAAAGTAGAGATAGGAGGAAATGCATGTTGGGATGGGGAAGTTTGAAAGTCTGGCGGGGACCAAGGAAAGGTCAAACTTCAACGGGAAAACATTCTTGGATGAGGAACTCTGAAACTTTGATGACTTTCATAGGATTAGAAGATTGGCCGTGCCTTCATACTTAGAAATTTTGGGGATTTTAGGTAGACGCATGGGGATGAAGGGGAGGAATACATACCTAAGATTGGATCAGATGAGATATGGGTGTTAGGAAATGTGCATTTTGGGTCATTGCATAAAATATAGAAAAGGATGACATAACAATATTACACAATTTTATTAATTCTCACACATTCAACTTTCATACCATTTGTCTTTCTACTAGGTTAACCGCAGCCCAAAAAAAGTCATATTGTTCCTACGCATGAGTAGAAGGATGCTAGGAGAGGTCCAGGAGTTTGGCTTCTCACTTGCCAATTGCATTTGCTTTGAAAGTTTTTAAAGCTAGTTCAATATTTCCCTTTTGTGCTGCATCCTGCAATCATGGTAGATATAGGTGAAACGCCTATGAGTCATTTTGTTAACAAGGTTTGCAACTTGTTTATGCTTCCACATTTTACGTACACATTTGTTAGGGCATTTGTAACTCAATGTCAGATAAAGCTCCTCAATGTTTTATGCTTTGATGGATTCCTGGAATTTGTTTCAAAGGTCATTGTGTTTGTGTAGTTGAGAGGAGGGTGTGGAAGATATGCAAACTTCGGCTCCACTTAGGGAGAATAAATAAATAGTTTGATTATTCTTTTGTTGTTAGCTTTTTGGAGGTTTTTTGAACTGTTGAATTGCTTGATAATTGAATTCAGGGATTCATAGAGCTCATGAACTCGTAAAAACATTGATGAAGTGATAAGTTAGAGGTTCAATGACTTTTTGAACCATGGTGAAAGTGTATGCAGGTTCATGGAATTGAAAAAGCTCCAACAAAAGTGTGTTTCAGGCTTTTCACGAGTTCTTGAACTTGTAAAAGCGTTGACGAAGAATATCATCAAGGATTTGGGGATTTCTTGAACCTATGAACTCTTCAATGAGTTCAATAGCCTCAAAAATACCCGATTTTGCTACATGAAAATCTTCTAAGTGCTATAATTGTACATGTTTGCCAATTTGGAGGTTAACAATCTTTTAGTTTTCAAAACTTTCTTCCACATTTAAAACTTCATGTGTATATGGACCAAAATACCTCATATTAAAATGTGTGAAAAAATGTATTCTCACTATGCTTTGGTAAGTGTTGCAATGATCCTCAAACATTTATTAGATGGTGAAGGTGAGGAGGGTGATTGCTCTATACTAGGAAAGTTCTTCAATAAATCCATGTACCAAGATTTTTCAAAAATGATTGGAATTTAGTGCAATTAAGACCAAAATGCGGAGCATGTCAAAATTCTTGAAGATGATTTATGCTTGCAACCCCACCCTTATACCATGTCAAAACCAAGTAGACAAGATGTGATAATTTGGTGTAGAGAAAAAGTAACACTTAAGGAGGATGGGATTTGACAATTAATTGCTAATGACTATGAATATAAATTGCCAACTTCATTTTGGTGAGTGGTTGGAAAGATGAGGGGAATTAAGAACATTGCTGACTAAGGACAATTGACTCAACGAGTTGTCATGATAGAGGGAATCTCAATCAACACATGATGGCACTTGCCAATTTGACGAAAGTTTAAAATTGGCCAAGGGAAAATATGTGGGTAACACACCAATTGTTTTGATATACCACCAAGAAAAGCCATTTGTCTTTCACCACATACAAAGCACATGGGTGATCCATCAGGCTTCTATTGGCTTCTTTTGAAAATCTGCCTTGCATCAAAAGAATATAGGTATGTATAATTATACTTACCGCTGGTTGGCCTCATCTGCAGCCTTCATTCAAGAGAAATTCATGGTTGGCATGAAAAAAATCTCTAAAATGTAGATTTTTGGATGTTGCCACCCATGAAATCCCTCAGTTTGCCGAGTCATAAATGGTATGGCATGTTGAGACTAATCTAAAGTGATCTCTTTTAATGATTGGCGTTTGAGCTTAAGTTTGGGTTTTGGCCATATATTGGCTTTAGAATTGATCACACTTTATTTAGTCATGCCGATTGCATAATTGGAAAGTATATATGCTTCTTTGGTGATTTCTTTGAATATATATTGAAAGGTATGTCTATCCAGTGACTCTAGAATTGGCCAAACTTGCTAGAGGAGGTTGTTAATTTTCCAATTTTGTGACTTTTTCTTTTTTACAACATTCACTATTATCATAGAATTGCCTTCAATTTTCACTTTTTTGCATTTGTAATCCCGAAATGAGGGCTTGGACCTTTTCTTCAATATTGGTTCCCTTGTCTAGTACTTTTATAGCTGCTCCAATCATTTTTCCTTAATCATTTTGTAAGAACCCTGGTGGTTCTCAACCCGAATCCCAAACTGAAATATTGCAAGTTTTTGATTTTTTTGTGTTTTGATGGATTTTTGCAAATGAACTAAAAGCTGCGATTTTCTTCTAAAATGCTAATAAATTCAAATAAATTCTAAACTTCATGAAACAAGCTCAAATATGCTCAGAGAACATGGGCGCACCATTTTATTATTTTTTAGAGCTTTTACAATAATGGAAATTGACAAATGAATAAGAAATGAATTATTTTCTAAAGAACCTGATGGCGGCTGCAGCAAGATGCCAGACTGAAGAAATGGTACGGCTAGATTGAATGGATGAATCTCCAGGCTCGAAACCCAATGCAAAGTCTCCAGTAAACCAAGGCGCCTAGATCTCAGTGCAAGAATCTGAAGACAGGAGGCAAAACTCTCAAGAAATGGTGGTACGGCCTGCAAGTACAGAAATGTACGGCCTGATTGCAGCAGCTAATAAAGTAGTACGGCCTCAAAGAATAAATGCCAGATCTCTGAATAAAGACCCCTGGTAAAGTCGCCTCTACTGCCAGATGAATAACTCTGTAAATCTCTGTCTGAATAGATGAATAAGCCCAATCTGTGACCTCTGTGTGAAATCACCAAGTGCAAGCTTCAGCTGGTATTGCACAGCCTCAGTCTGCCAAATCTCTGAAGAGTTTTTGTTCTCCAGAAACGTTTGTCTGCCAGAAACCCTAGGGTTTGCAAACTCCAATGCTCAGAGCAAAAGACAAAAGTTGAATAGCATAATCATCATGGTTCGATTTTGTCTTTCTTGAAAATATATACTCCTTGAGAAAATTCGACCCAAAGCTCTTTTAAAATAATCATTTAATAAAATGATTTAATTCGCCTTTAACACTTAGGAGAAATATTTAATAATTAAATGGCGTCTTATTTTAATGAATAATAAATATTCATTAAGTCAAAAATTAATACTTTATTATAAAGTATAATAAATACTTTATAATAGGCCAAATTAATTAAATATTTAAATATTTCAATAAAGTGACTTTAATATAAAGTCAAAATATTAAATATTTAATAAATCATTAAATACTCCTTATTTCTCCGTCTGATCATCAACTGCAGAACTGGGTCGACTCTGAGCTGAATAGTTGAACCAGGTGCCCTGCCCAAAATAGCAGCTTCCGCCTGACCTAACTTTCTAAAAATAGAAAGTTCGAAAAAAGATTACCGAAGGCCCAGCGACACTCTTGCAACAACTTGGAGCTACAAACGAGCAAGCTGCCCGGATGATCCTCTGCCTCACAATGTCGACTCACGAGGGTCGAAATAATCAGAGCTAACCTCGTCACCGAGTGCCAGTGACTAGGATGGGAACATCACAGTCCGCCCTCCCTAAAATTGCTTGTCCTCAAGCAATCTCAACTCTGGATGTTGTAAGATCTCCTCCGACTCCCATGTAGCATCCTCAACTGGCAAATCTCTCCACTTGACCAAATATTCCCTGATCACACGCCTCCGAAGGTGTCTCTCTCATCTCGAGGATGGCCTCAGGTACTAGTAGCAGTTTCCCTTTGTCATCAAGGGGTGGCAACACTGGAGAGGGTATCGCATCGACCCAATGCCTTTTGGTGAGAAAGCGTGAAATACATTATGGACCTTGCTATCAGCTGGCAAGTCCAACTCATAAGCAACCTCGCCCACTCGTCTGACAACACGAAATGGACCATAGTAGCGAGGTTTTAGTTTCTCTGCCCCACTCTTTCGCAGAGTAGACTGACGATACGGCTGCAACATGAGGTACACCATATCACCCACCTCAAAAGTACGCTCAACCCTCTTCTGATCAGCATACTGCTTCTGCTGATTCTGTGCCCACTTGATATTGTCTCGGAGAGACCTCAAAATGTCCTGCTGACTCTGCATCATCTCCCCTGCACTCGGCACTTGGCTATCGCTCAGTATCAAATCCATAAGGTTGGGCGCCTCATACCCGTACAAAGCCATAAAGGGTGTCATCTGTATCGTCATATGGTGAGTCGAGTTATAACAATACTCGCACAAGTAAATCCATCTCACCCAAGCTCTCTGCTGACCAGCTATATAATTACGCAAATAGCCTTCCACCCACTTATTGACAATCT
>VDFB02347475.1:0-10958 GCA_007258455.2 Sequoia sempervirens
AGATCCTCAAATTTCTATAAATTCGATGAGCAAAGCCACATTTTACCAACCAAAGGCATTCTAAAAGTGGCAAGTGTGCAGAGTGATGGCGTATCGATGAATGACTTCATCGTAATCAAAGAAGTCGAGTACAGCCCTCTCTTTAGACTGCTATCAGACCAGTTGAGGGAGGTCTTTGTTGTCTAGAGTGAAGTGGAGGAAGAAGTATTGTGTGACATCCCGAGAGAAAGTTTTCTTAGTCAGGTTCATGTGCATAATGCCACACTTCTTGAGCGTTTCATTTACAATGTAATTCGCACTTCTGGACAGCAAGACTGGGGAATGAGGGTAGCGGAACGCCCGATTAGGCCCGAGTTCCTGCACAGGGTGAATGTGGCTATTGCAAGTCTCAACAATTATCCACAAACCGGTTTTATTGGAGAGGCTATCTGCATTGCAACTGTGGCCCAGCATGAGGCTACAAAAGAAGTTGTGACACTCCTTCACGCAGGACTGGTGCGGAATGATATGGGGTTGTTCGCCCAATTTCTGCAATCCCACGAAAACCTATTGTCACCAGACCAGATTGAGCGTCTCCAAGAGGTGGTGGAGGGAGTCCGTGTGTTAATGTTTGCCCTGTGTGCCTGAAAAATAATGTTTTGATACCCTCAATTTTGTAACTAAATACCAATTTTGTAACACCAATAATATATAATATAATGTAAACGTTTTTGATATTCTGGTGTTCTTGTTCTTTCTAAATATTTCCAAGTTTCAATTGCTTTGTTGTATCCTGCAATGGTATTCATTTATATTCATTTCCCTGCATATGGCACTTTGTAATCACAAGCCTTTAACCATTCATTGCTCTGCATTGATGTGATTGAAAGAGTTTACTACAATACATTGTAATGAGATCAGCCTTCACTTCGCTTTCTTTAGGACAACACGCTTTGAGGCGGCAGAACAAAGGGTTTGTGAAACCCTAGCGGGAACCGCTGATGGTTTTCAAACTTACCAAAATTCCCGCCCATACTCAAAAACTTCTTTAACTTCCCACCACCGCCAACATTAAAATTTCAAGTATAGAGACTCCATAAAGCACTTCAACTACTTGGGGAGTTATAACAATTCAATAACATGTCGCCCACACAAGTTAATGAACAAGTTTGAAGGGAAGGCAGCGGAAGTGAGAGTTAGAATAACTTGGGCGGTGCCCGCCAAGGTTAGAAGAACTCAATGAAACACCGCCAAGCACCTAAACTTGGTGAAAATTTGAGTAGGGGCAACAATTTTAAGGAAAATGGCCAAAATCGTGGTAACAATTATATTTATATTATTGCCTCCACATTAAAACACATCCGAAATCCCATTGATTGACATATATACACAAAGTGTATATATACATACATATATATATATATATATATGTCACTTCCGTCCAATCGATATTCCCATGCATATGGGTAATCCATCTATGAGCATGCGTAGATATGTCTATCTACGTATACTCATGCACATATTTACTCATGTGTATGAGTTTATCATAGACACGTACATATATACATATATATACATGTTATGTATATATCTCATCGATTAAATATAAACACATAAGGAAGAATTCACACATGACAAAGAGACTCAAACATTTTATCCTAGCTGAAGAACTTTCACAAATAAAACCGTTAAGTATTTTAATCAAGCAAAAACAAAACTAAAGGTAACTTGCCATTTCCCAAACTATTATCCCGACTTGACCAAACTAGAGAGAGTGTGTGAAAACTCAGTTAGGCTTACTAAGGGTTACCAGACCAAGTTCTCCTAAGTGATACTTCTCCTCTCTTTCGGAGACTTGAATCTGTTCCTGCATCCAACTTAGTACATTGTAACAGTAGTTGGCCGATAACAATACATTCATTTGCATCATATATTTCACAATCAGAATCATTATAAAACATCAAATTATTTTCACCCAACTAGGTAAAAGTAAATAAGTAGTAACACAACAGGGTGTAACACTTTTACTTGTATGTGACGCTTGGATATACTTGCATGTCACTTGGTTGTTTCTTGTTTTGTGAAACCTTACTTTTTGATATTTACTTATATAGATATGTATACAATGTTGTATTTTATACGAATATAAATACTATTTGTGCTATACATAGATTGTCAATACTATACGTATTATGACAACACTTTAGGTGTGTAGCATAAGATAGAGTTGTTTTGAGATACTTGATTGCAATGTCAGTTTAATATGAGATAATGGGAAGGTTATTCCTAGGGTTAGGATAATCCACGGGAAAGGGAATAATCTAGAATAGAATACTAATAGTCAAATACAAATCGAGCAATTGTAGTGGTGAATATAGATGACCCTCACTTGAAGTACTAGGTGTTGAATCTTTGGCCAAAGTAGTGTAGCTAGCCACTGTCTACACTGTCAATTCATTGTGATCCAAGTACTTACTAGGCTGAGAATATCATAGAAATAGATGTTGCCTTTATGGTAAGCTCTAGATATGTAGGACACATCACTATGCTCAGGAAAGGCTATTTTAAGGATGAGGTTACCAAACCAATCTCTTCGTCGAAGGGAGGGCCATCTTACCAAGTTTGGTAGATGTGCAAGGGACCTCAATAAGTCCATGGTTGGCAGAAAAGCGCTTGAGTGATGCTTCTCCTCATGCAGTTGGCGGCCAAGATTTGAGAGGACATTTTGGACCATTTGTATTTCTAGTTCATGTGAGCTTGTTAAAGCTATGTATGTATTCATGTGTCCATCTATATGGAAATTGTAAATGTGAAATGCTATCTTGAATATATTTATGTAAAGTGAAATCATACTTATATTATTGAAAAGATTCTTTGTATATGCAATAGAAGAGTTTAGAAAGGATATTTTTCAAATGGTGCATTTATTATTGAAAAGAAAAGAAAATTTTTATTGCTCTTATTGATAGATGTGTAAACTTTTCACTTGTGGGTAAAACTTAGAAAAATTACTGAGTAGAACAATGGGCATGTTACACACCATCTATAGCCAAGTACATCATTTTGTGCCACATCATATTTGGATACTGATATTCCAAACATCCCTTCTGCTCTCTTTTATTTCCAACATTGGTCTCTGGGTTTTTCCAGACCTTCGCGATGGTATAGCATGCAAGCCGAGATGATAACGTTCAACAGTTCTGACTTCGGAGGCTATTTTTAGGGTTTGCATGCAGGATTTCTCAGTGCATGTCAGGATATTCTTTATGGGTTTTTCGAGAGCTTCGCAACGAGGTGACATGCAAGCAGAGTGGATCATTTTTCAAGAACTTACTATGTTTAGCTAGTGCTCGCATGCAGACCAATTTACTGGGTTTTTCTGGGTTTTTTGAGATCTCTCGAGCAGTGTGACATGCAAACTCATCCGGCAGCTGATTGGTCACTTTTTTAGACACTTACTATTTTTAGCAGGATCACTCCAACAGCCACCCAGCGCTTCAGTATCACGAACAGAGCGACATGCAACAAAAACGGGGTCAAACGGAGGTCATCTGAAGCACATGCAAGACAGATTAGGGTTCCCAGCTTCGGGACTCAAAATGAGGGGTAAAAAGCCAGAATCTCCAAAAACTGATGTATCCCATTGCGATCAGCGTCATTCAAGCTGTCTACTGGTAAAATTCGAGCGCAATCCGAGTACTTACTATTTATAGTAAGTCACTTCTAAAACAGGCTATATATAGCAGGTCAGCACAAGGCACCAGTGTGAACAGGTCAGTTAACCCATGAGGATCCTGTGGCGCGAATTTCAAGACGAATGGAGTTGGAGAAGTGTGAAAATCAAGAAACTTACTAAAAATAGTAAGCGAGGCAAACAAGGTGTGAACGCCTGAAGATATTCCTAAGTATTCAGAGGTGGAAGCAGCTACCCCAGAATGCGCCCAAGTTGGGAGGCTGAAAGAAAAATGTTCTAAGTCTTGAAAATTCCTGTAGACCCCCTTGAATGTGCCCTAGCAACATGGAGGAGGTAGAAAATGTTCTAAGTCTTGAAAATTCCTGTAGACCCCCTTGAATGCGCCCTGTTTGAGGAAGGCTGGAGAAAATGTTGAAATTCCTTCACCACCCTCCAAATGCGCCCAGCCTTCACAAGGATGAAAATGCGCCAAGTCAAGAGGAAGGCCTAGAAATTTGTCTAAGGCGTTGAAGTTCCTCCTCAACCCCTCAAATGCGCCCACCAAGAAGGAATGAGAAGAAAATTTTCTAAGTGATATGAAGTTCCTTGACCACCCCTAAAATGTGCCATCTTGAAGATGAAGCTTGGAAAAGTTTTCAAGGCATGAGAAATTCCTCCTCACCCCTCTAAATGCGCCCAAGGTAAAGTGGGGTGAGTTGAAAAGTTGCTAAGTGTTAAAAACTTCCTCCACCACCTAGCAAATGCGCCCAAACAAGGTGGCATGAAAAGTTTCTTGAGTGTTGAAAAATGGAAGTAGGAGGGGCCAAATGCGCCCATGTTGAAGAGATGATGGTGAAAACTTTTTAAGTGTTGGAGAATTCCTCCTCAACTCCCTAAATGCGCCCATCAAGGTGATGACTTGAGAATTTTTGTCTAAGTGATGAAATTGGAAGCTAGGTACCTCAAATGCGCCCTCCATGAGTCAGGTGTAGGAATATTTTCTAAGGCATAAAGAACTGGCAGGAGACCCACCTAAATGTGCCCTTGGCAAGGAAATGGGATTTAAAAATATTTTCAAGTGGTGGAAATAAAAGCTCAATCCCTCTAGTACGCCCATGAAGTCAAGGAATGTGGGATATGATGAACATTGAAAAGAAATATTTTCAAGGGTCAAATATTAAATGTCCCCCTTTAAAGTGTACCCATGAGTAATGTAATTGGAAATATTTTTTTCCAAGGGGGAGATATTTTTTTTAGAGCCTTCATAATTTCTTCTAAGGGGGAAATAAAATCTTCTGAAAATATTATGCCTTGATGGACGCCTGGCTTGTAATTGATAGAATTTTTCTAAGGGGAGATAAAAGTTTCTAAGGCACAGTTTCAAGGTACACAAGAAGCAAATACTCCCAAGAGGAAAAGATTAGATGAAATTTGTCTAAGGCATGGAGAATTTGAAGATGAAGTGGAACTCAAATATCAAGATGATATGTGCCCTAGCACTCAGATGTTGAAAAGTTATGAAGAAAGCAAAGTTGTGCTAGAGAAAAATGATAAACTCTATCAGATCCAGAGATCACTCGGACCTTGGAGATCAGAACATGGAGATTAGGTAAGCAAATTGAATTTATATTATAAAGTGTTTTGATGCTCTTCTCTTATTTGTTTTGCAGGATGAACACCGGGGCCAAAGCATGATGACTTGAGATGATGGAGTAAGTACTCCAGGATGATATTACAACCTTGGAAAAGGAAAAGTTACTTGTTGAAATACCTCCATGGTGTCTCAGTCACGCCCAAGTTATGAAGGGGACATTGGAAGAAATGGCTAAGTGTTGGGATTTCTCCTCAAAGACCTAATATGCACCCAACTCAGGAAGATGGGTGACAAGGAAGAAATGATCGAGTCCAAGACTGGAAAATCCTTCAGGGTCAGGAAGGAGGAATAATGAGGACCCAAAGGTTAGAAATCATCCTCAAGCACTTCAGAGTTAAAGAATGACATCAAAGAGGAAAATCAGGTTGCGGTCTCGGAATTTCAAAATGAGAACGTGCCTGCCATGCCAGAGGTTGAAGTTGTTTGATCGAGTTTGCAGTCAAGGAGAAGAACAGTGGGAACACGTTTTTGGACGAGAATCTGCTAGAAGGATGGTGGGCATTAATTGCTCATAGTGGTCAAAGGAAGAAAGTGGGGAATCTTGTGCTCATTTATTTCCCCCACTCTATTTTCTGGTAGTTTTTAGGGTTAGGGCTTATGTGGCTCAATCTGAGGCCTTCATTGTATTTCAATCTGAGGCCTTCATTGTATTTCAATCTGAGTCGTCCATTGGATTTGGCCAACTATAAAAGGGGCATCCCCCCTCATTTGTACATCATTAGATGAGATAGAATAGTAGAGAGACAACTTAGAGATAGCATAGCATAGATTGGTAGCTTAGATTGAAAAGGAAGGAAAGTCTTCCATTTGAATGTTTTGTAAGAAGTTTTTGTGAACACTCTCATAATAAAAAGAGTTTTCATTGATGGTGATTTCGTCTTTTGTTGTGGGTAGCTAGCGAGGCTTCTTCGTCCTTCCAATTCACTTAGAATCGTAAAGTAGATTTCATTTCATGCAAGTAGTTAGTAATTGTGGAATGTGGTGTTTAATTTAAGCAAGCTTTGCTTATCCATACCACTAGCGGGCTCACTGATGGTGGGTTTGCCTTGTGTGGTCGACTGGAACATTGTGGACTTAACTTCAATTTCGGTTTGAATGTTGGTATGCGTCGTTGTGATGGTATTTGTATGTTGAATCGTGGTTTGAATATCTCTAGTTGCTCCTTTGAAGATTGCACTAGTTCTATGGAAGCTGTCTGAAGTGAGGCAAAGCAGAGCCTGGTTGAAGTCTGTGAGAATTGATCGCCACGTCCCGCACTTAAAGTAGATCATAGCATCTCTTATCCCTGCAACCATTTACATTCAATACATTTCTCATTAGTATAGGAACCTATGCTACATTGACATATCTTTCGAAACTTGTGAAAATCCCTTTCTCTTTGAGCTTCAGCTGAACAACTACGTAAGTCCCCTTGAAATACCAGCAAATCACATTGAGCCAACTGAGACTACTCCACTGCATAAAAGGAACCTTGGAGTTGAACGCATGAACTTTCTCACAATCTTAGCATTCTGGATACTTTGATCAAGAGAGAATAAAGTAGCCGTTGGTAACTTTATTCTGTTGTTTGGTGCGGTCACAAAAAACACAACAACAGGTACTTCTCTACAATCAGCTTCCCAAATCCCACACAATTTTTTGCACTATCATTTACCACTTGAACCACATTTTCCACCCCTACTTCAAGAAGGGCTTCCTCTAATATTTGAAAAATATATTCTGCAATTTTTCTTTTGGTTCATGGTGTCAATCACCTTCAAGAACACAACACCTTTAGGACAAGCCACCAAAACAGTAATCAATGCCTTTGACATATGTCTGACCATCCATCACTCAGTATAGTGCAACCTGTTGCCTTCCAAGAGGCTTTGACCTTAGCTAATTTCTCTGTCACTCTATCTTTTGACCTCTGCAAAAGAGTTGTCCTAAAAGCCTCTGAAGATAGAGGTGTGTACCCTTTTCCAAACTCTGCAAATTTTTGAATTGCATTATGAAAATGTGGATTTCTTGCTACATTGAATGGAATAGCACTTGAATAAAACAAATCAGTTAATGCATCATCCACCTATTGTTTCTCTACTAGTTTCCAAAAGTTGTTCAATGTTACACTCTCTTTTGACATGCCTGTGGCCTTGGGTAAGCTAGAAGAGGAAGACATAATAGATGTTGAGAATCTAGACACATCCTCTTCAATTCTTTGTTTTTTTTTGTGTTCTTCATCTTTCCCACAATCGAAGAGGATTGTTCTTCCTCCAAAGCAGCTCTAATTTCTGAAGTCACACCTGGACATGCAGTAACACCTCCTCCTAGACCCCTGCAACACCAAGTAAATGGTCCATTGCCCTTGTTAAACCTCCAATAAAAGGTTTCTAACACTTGGTACATTTGAGACTAGTTCCATTGCAAGTCACATATTTTCATGCCTCGGCAGTTAATTTTTGGGGAGCCATTAAATTACAATCTGCATGATTCAAAATAAATATAATATTTAATATTTAAAACATTAACTAAATTTTATTTTAAAAACATTAAAACAAAATATATGATATTTTTATTTTTAAATCTAAAAAGCAAAAACTTTAATTTAAATATTTAAATATATTTATTTTAAAATAAAACAATATTATATTAAATAATTAAAATGATATATTTGTTAAATTTAAATTAAATATGTTAAAATTTAGTATGTTTGTTAAATTTAATTTAAATATTTTATTTTAAGTTTGTTGAATTTTATACATAAATAATTTAAAATCTAAATCAAATATTTTAAAATGACATTTTAATTTATTAAATGTTAATACTAAAAAATAAAAACTATAAAAATAAATAAAACAATATTATATTTCATTATAGTAAATGTTTAGTTTTTTAATAATGTAAATAAAATAGTATTTTCATTTATGATCCAATAATTTTATAAACATATATAAGTTTATAACAATTTAATTTAATTTAATTTAACCAATGATAAAATAATAAACTGTTATATTAAATTACTGGTTAAACCAATAATTTAATTTAACTTAATTAAATATAACATTTTAAAATTTATATAATAAACATATACGATATAAGTATACTATATATTAATATAATACAAAAACAAAACAACAAAAAACAAATTAAAATTTAACTATAGATAAAAAAAAACAAAACAAATGCAGAAAAATGTTTGCGGCCTACCTACCTGGACACAGCGTGGATGCCTGATATGCCTAGTGCAAGGTGACCTGGTGATGAAGCGGTGGATCTTTGATAGTCGCAGCTCGCGCAAGAAGATGAAGCATGTGGCGGGCAAAAGGAATAAGTCGCAGCAAATGGTGAAACTCGGCAGCAAAAAACGGAAGACGCATAGGAAAAAGGCGCGCTTCCTTCTCAATGCTCAGTTGCAACAACCAACTCGGTTCCCAAACACAAAAGAATATTTTTAATAGTCACAAATTGAGTGCTTAAAACGACCCGAGAGCAGCAATTTATTACAAAAACAGGTCAAAAACCCTAAATAACACTTTTCCAAAATATATGTTAATGAAAAAACACACATTTTTCAGTACGAATACTCTGCCGAATTTTAGCGAATTTTATATAAATGTTTGAAATTCGGGAAAATTTGAGTTATACAGTTGTATCATACCCAAGAAAAAAAAAAAGTTTTGTCATACCAACGTACCCAAACCTCGTACTCATACCCAATCCATACCAAAACCAGCAACTTAGCCTTCAAGTGTATACAAGAGTTTTATATAAGCCTTACCATGCAAAGTGTCTTCGATATCTAGGACCAAAAACTTTTGGGGATCATCATCTCATTTTGGCATAGATGTTGACCTTCAGAAGGGCAAACCTATTGATGGTACACCATCTCTAAGAAATATTCCTCTCCTATAGTCACTAATTGGTTGCACAAACTTTATAAAGTGATTCGTTGAAGACTACCTTAGAGACAAAGCCCTTAACCAATCTAATTAGAATAACAAATATATTATTTGGACCCTTGAGGTTAAAGCACACACCTCTATCACCTCCTACCCTGATGCCTCTCATCAATCACAAGGGCTTTGTGTACCCAAAACCAAAATTTTTGCTTCACTAAGGCATTTTGCTTAATTGAGTCTTAATCTTGTTAAAGTGATGTCAAAGGGTCGTTTTTAGGGTTTTTAAATATGGAGTTGGTGTCAGTATCATATTAGTCTGTTACTGAAGGAATTTGAGAAAAGTGAAAATCTGAAGAAAAATTGTTAAAATTTTCTATCTCTGGAGAAGGAAGCACATTTTCAAATGGGCGCCCTATCTTTTAGGGGCTCAGATCCTGTTTTTAGGGTTTGTCACCTCCAACAGGCTTTTGTCCGGCATCACGTCAGCTTCACGATGAGCTATCAAGTTTGTCAAACGGACCTGTTTCGTGCAAGTTACGGAAGATATAGCGCAAAATGAGAGGAGAGCCAAAATTGGCTAACATTGGAAAAAATAGCAGCTTTTGAAAAAGGCGCCCACCTTTTTGAGGTGTCAAATGAAGGTTTTTGGCTGAATGCCACCCAAGATGTTTATCTCACATTTATTCAGGCTTCGCGACGCATCTGTCAGTGGGTGAATCTGAGTTGCTGAAGCGTCTGAAACTGAGGTCAAACGTTAGGTCAAATCTTAGTCAAAATATCAGAGGAAAAAGCAAAAAGAGCACATTTTGAGAAAGGCGCCCAAGCTTTTCAAGCCTTTAATGCTTTCTTTCTGATGATTTCAAATATTCAATTTGTCCATGTTACATTCAGTTTTCCGTTTACTTTTGTCTTAGTCGGATGAGAGAGAAGATGACTCGGCTGACTGCGATGCGGAGTTTTTATGTTATTTTGATCATTTCCAGAAATGGCTAAGTCTGGAGGAAAAAGAGCAACTTTTCAAAAAGGCGCCCTCCTTTTTCACCTATCAGATGATGTTTTCTTGGGAAATGTTCCTTTGCAGTTATCATGCAGAATGAAGTCAGTTCCGCAATGAACCTGTGATTCAGTCCTGAAAGTTGGTAAATCAGAAGTTATGAAGGATTTTATTTTTCCCTTCGTTCGAGATGTAGATGTCAAAATTTGACTAAGTCTGGGAAAAAGTGCAGCTTTTGAAAAAGGCGCTTGGATTTTTGAGCCTTCAGATGTTAGTTTTATGGTCTTCAGTCTCAAAATACCTTTTGATCAGTTTTTGTTCAGCTCTGCGATGCACCTGTCAGCCAGCTAATCGGTGGAGTCAGTCAGCTAGTGTCAGAGGATGAACAGAGGGCTCGAAAGAGGTTTAAATCTAAATTTTCATGAAATTTGGCTAAGTCTGGAATTCGCCTTAAGAGGTCAAAGTTGAATTTTCGAAAGAGGTTGAATGGACGCCTTAACTTGAGTTCTGACTGCAGTTAGACTAAACGTTTTCTGGGTTGTCATCTTCAGTTCATATTTTGGCATGTTGAGTGATCTTTTAGTTCGCATGTCGAGTTAACTAGTTTGCATGTTCAGTTAACAACCTTGCATGTTGAGTTAACTTGATTGTATGTTCACTTAACTGAAGATTATTCTTGAAAGTCAACTTGAGTTCACATGCATGGCAAATTTGGTTGCAATTGTGAAGTTTTTATGAAGATGGCGCTTCATTGAATGTCAACTGGAGTTCTGAAAAGGG
>VDFB02347477.1:0-24772 GCA_007258455.2 Sequoia sempervirens
TTGAGGATGGGTGGATTATTATGTAGGATCACATCTTAAAAGTCCTATAGAGGTCATGTGCTATGTTTTTCTTAATACATATATTCACATACAAACCTCTTTCCATGTATTATCAACTCGCCTATATGATAGACACCTTCCTAGATTTAAATTTCATACGATATATATGTACCCAAGTGTTTCCAATTGGAATTGCTATAATTATACTTTTATGGCATTCTAGATATTCAAAATAGTTTTCAAAAATCTACCAAATAGACCCATTCTTGACATTGAACCTACATAATTTTAGGTATGTCCAATGAAAGATTAGGGTCTAGGGTTCATAAATTTCAAATGCTTTAGTGTTATGGGTTTAGATTTTACAGTTTAGGGTCTAGGGTTTAGCAAACTTAGGGTGAAGTTTGAGTGGCCCTTGGCATAATTTAGAGTTGCAAGTTAGTGTCAATTGGAATCAATTGTCCGTGTTTAGATTTATGAATTTGTTAACTAAATTTGCAAACAAACATCAAGATAAACTTTATGAATTTTAACCATTCTTTAACATATTGATTTCTAATCTAATTATAATTTAAAATTGAAACTAAAGTTTAATATATATCATTTTTTCCATACAAAGCAAATAAAATTTAAAACATTTAAGCAATGTGAATGATTTTTTGTTCGATTCCAATTTAGGGTTTTAACAAAAAAAATTGTTTCAATTCAATTTAGGGTTTCAGTTTTAAACAATTAGGGTTTTTAATGAAATTTTTTCATTTCATTTCAAACTAGGGTTTTCAAATTCAATTTTTTTCGTTTGATTTGAATTCAGGGTTTCAAAAAGCTCGATTTGGATATGTAAATGTGATGTTTTATTTCATTTCGATCTCTAGGGTTTTGAAATGCAATTTTTTTTGTTTTGTTTCAATTAGGGTTTTCAAAATCAATTTTTTTTGGGTTTAATCGAACAATTTAAGATTTAAAAGTTAAATTTTGTTTCTAAAACACAATTCAAAGTTTTTTTTTTTCATTTTTATTAAAAAACATTTAAGTTTCATTGCAAGTTTTCGTCTATTTTGACAATTATTGAATTCTACTATAACAATTAAAAAAATGATTAAAACGTGACATAAATTAAAAAAAATACATGCTAAATTAACGTATTTCTTTTAAAATTTCAATTCAAACTAAAAAAATGCAAAGAAATGGTGTTTAGGTGGGGTACCTGTAGTTGCTGTTGAGGTCACTGTCGCCAAGTCACTCGGGGTCCCGTTCACAGAAGTGAAAACTGTTGTTTTTTAAAAATTAAATAGCAGTATAAAACAGGATCTCGATTTATACAACTCGGGATCCCGTTATTTATAAATCGGGATCCCGTTATTTATAAATCGGGATCCCGTTTGTATTAAATCGGGATCTCGTTCTATCTCCATTGGTTCAGAGTCCGACGGGAAATGGGATCCCAATTTTTAAAAAGCAGGATCCCGTTTGTTCTCAGGCTCGGGATCCCGAACCATAGGGATCCCGATTTTTAAAAATGGGATCCGTTTAAAATCGAGATCCCATTTTTTTGATGTCGATTTCAATTTTTTGGCTAAGGCAAAAAACTTCCACGTTTCATGGACTCAACTTTGTGCACTTACCCTTTTGTCTATATCTATAAGTTCTCACTCAACTATATATCTATATTGTCTACAAGTAATGCCATGCACGTACATTTCTACATGTACTTCTTTAGTATGTATATTCCAAAACACCAAGTCCCTCTATATGGATCCAATCAATCACATTGGATTGTATTTTTTTGCATAGTTTTCAAGCATACCTTTTAGGTTCTTATTTGTTAGAGGCTCACAAAAGGAGTTTTTTGTTGTGTGGTTAGAGAGATAGCTTCCACCATAGATAGAACTGATGGAAAATCTATGTTCTTTCTTGGGGGTTTGGTGAGAGTCCATGGAGCTTCATGACCCAGTATGGCAAGGTGGAGAGCAGACCTTCCTTTTTTGTTTTCCATTTCAAATTTTTTATTCACTCTTCGTTAAATTTCTTAAAGGCTCTCAAAAAAAATTGTTGCAATCATAGGATTTCTGGTATGTGTCAATAGAAGGATTGCTTCCACCATTGATGAAAGTGATGGACAATCTATATTCTTGCTCGGGGGTTTGGTGGGAGCCCATGGGGCTTCATGACCCAATATGGTAGGGTGGAGAGCAAGCCTTGTTTTGTTGTTTTCCATTCCATATGTATATCTATTTGTACATAAAAATGTTCACTGATAAGATTGCATTCCCAATATGGTAGGATGGACAATACATCTTCTTTTCTTTTTCTTCAGTGTTTGCAAGCATGTTTTATGTTCATTGTAATATTTGTCTATGTTTATGTGTACTTATATATGCATGTGCAATAGAAAACGTGAAGCTTTTATGGATGGTCATTGGAACGAATGAAGGTGTGATGCACAACCATGGAAGCAGCGACATTACACTCCTCCTTAAAGTGTACATTGCACTCTCCATTCATTTCACCTTCCATTGAAAACATTTCATATGTATAGCTACATTTGTAAATACATTTACATATGCACATGCTTGGGTTCTTGTCGATGGATCACTATTGTAGAAAGTATTTGTGAATATATAGGTTTGTAATTTCCATTTTTTTACTTCTCTACAATGTTTAATATTTTACATCTAGCAGACCGCTAGATATGCATCCGATGTATATTTTTGATTGTGATGTCTTAGTAATAACTATATAGTGGAGAATGAGTATTTCTTTGGTCTATTTCATTTTGCATTGCCTCACTATTGATTAATTCCATTGTTTATTTCTTAGTTGTTTCCTTCATTCTACTATATGTATATATATATTTATATGTACATATGCATGTCCAACGAAAAATATGAACTTATTTTGAATGGAAAGTGTCATGAAAGAAGGGACGATGCAGAATGATAGGAAGTAGTAGCACTACAGTCTTCCTTAAATAGTGCATCATACTTTCCATTCATGACACTTTACATTGAACAAAGATTGCATATGCATATATACATTTGTAGACACGTTTCTTGTTGGTGTAATTAAATGTGTTGTACCTTGTCCTAGGTCATAATTACACCTTAGTTAAGTTTACTTAGGGACCACATAGGAGGTTGTTGGAGATTTTCCACTTTTGGTGGACTTGACATGTCATTACCTCATCACTTCCACCTTTTGTGGACACATCATGTGATTATCTCTCCACCTTTTGTGGAGTGATAGGTCTTCATAGTTGTCTCATGTCATAAGATTATGACACTTGTCATAATCTTATGCCCTTCTATGTTCTCACCTTGGCTATATAACCAGGGGTCTCTCTCATTTGTAAACAATCATAATCATATCATATCAATGACATTGAATACAGTTTATTCTTGTCATATTCTCTCTCTCTTTTTGTGCTTTCCATTTGATCCATAGATCTTGGCAGCCATAGCCAATTCTAACATGGTATCAGGAGCAGGTTGGGTGCCATTGGAGAGTCTTTTTCTGAAGAGAGATTCCAGATAGGAGGTTCCATTTTTGGCTCTTTGTTGCAGGTTCATATTCAAGCTTGCTGGTGCAAATCTAAGCTCACCATTGCATCCGGAAGGTTCAAGAAAGTGATTTTTCCTTTTGTTTCATCCAAATTGGACATACGAGGCCAAATCTAAGAGGGTTTGAAGCTGAAGTGTGGTTGCCAGATCCAGAAGCTAGCTGCAATTTTGGAGCATTTTGGGTCAAATCAGACCCTGCCATGCATCTAGAACGGTCAAAAACCTAAGTCGAATATCAATTCATCAAATTAGAGCAAGTCATCCGGTGAGGAAAAAAAATTTTCTTATAGAGTTGTACGGCCCTCCAAGTCGTCATTATTACATAGTGTACGATTTTTTCAAAAATATTATTTAAATCAATCGAAAAAATTTTGAAATTTTTTTATGAAAAATTTCATTTCTATCGATTGAATTTGATTTAAAAGTTTTTATTAAAAATCAAAAATAAAAAGGGAATTTGTGTAGTCTATGGTACACTACACAGAGGTAGTACCGCACGTTGCAAATGTACCTTGTACCAGGCCGCAGGGTACCGAACCTGCAGTACCGCAGGCCGCTCACACCCGGCCATGTGGTGTACCATCGTGGCCATACCTCGCGGGCCCTTGTTTTCAAAATACCTGGCAATCTACAAATTCCCTAGGTGGACATCCACAAATCCGGCGAACAGAGAAAAAACCAGCAGTCATTCAAACAGAATATTCTATCTAAGATTCTGTTCTCCAAGATTTTGCCGAGGATTCTCAGCATATTCTATCGGCATCAAAGATTCCAGGCAGGGGGTGCATTTTCTCCTGATGGCCGACAGACCATCAAATTTAATTAGGCGGATTGCTAATGTCATCCTTGCATCAACATTTTCTAAAAAAATTTGCTCCCCTCACCGTTGGGCTTTTTTAATTTTTCAGTTCAACTTTGAAGCTCCATATCTCAGTCATTTTGGTTCCTTTTTTCGAGCAATTTTTTTTTATTTGAGCTAATTTTTCGTGCTCTACACAGTGGTGCAATCAGTTTTTGGTTTTGGTGTCTAGTTTTTCTAGAAATTGTAGATTCTCACAAGTGTTGCTGCTTCGTCCTCATTTTGGGAACTTCGGGAGCTCATATCTTGCTCCTACGGTAACATTTTTGGGTGAAATTTTTTTTAAAGTGCATTATTTTTCATGTACTTCTTAGTGGTATGATCAGATTGATCTCATTTTGTACCAAAAATTGTACTTGATACTATGGCCTATTTTGGCATTTGCATGTACCAAGATCAAAGACCACTTTGTTGTCTTTGGCAAGTGGCAATTGTAAATGCACTAAATATAAAGTACCAAATCAGATATTGCTTGGGGGGTTTCTTGATTGAGTGATTTTGGGGGGGTAATCTTGCAATGATTGTTTGCATTCTTTTGCTTGGTTTGTGTTCTTGCAATGGGGAGATCTCAAATTGAACCCCTAAATCCACATAATTATGCTACATAGAGAAAATTAGTATCGAATTATCTCATGATGAAAGGTCTAATAGGTCATCTAAAGGACACAATTCAAAAACCTACTAATGTTAAAGAATTGGCAAAGTGAGAAATTGATCATGAGAAAACACTTGGATGCATATGTTCATTAGTCTCATTTGATTTGCAGTTTCATATTGAATCATGTAATACACCTAAAGAAGTATGCGAGACTTTTGAAATTTTGTATGGTAAAATAGACAAGATTAGAGGCTATCAGATTGATAATGATTTGATGAATCTTGATCCTAAAATTTTTGACCACATCTAAGACTACATCTCCAAAATCAAGCAACTAAGAACACAGTTGAAAGAATGCACTATTGAAAAAGAGGATTTACAATTGATTTTGAATGTGTTATCCAAGCTTGGTCCTGAGTATTCAGTATTTGTTTCTATCTTTCATACCCATCGACTTTCTATGGGAGCATCATATGTTGATCCTAAGTTTGATGACTTTGCAAATCTCCTAATCCAAGAGGAAGCTAGGTTAATGAACATGGGTCTAATCAATTCTTCCAAACCACAAGCATTGGTGGCAAATGATTCTAAGCTACAGAAAGAATCAGGGAATCTTGATAAGAAGTAAAATAAGAAAAATAACAAGCCACACAAAGAATCAGAATCCTCATCATCAAAAGGAGAAACATCTAAGAAGGAGAGGCCTTTTTGTGCATATTGCAAGAAGGATGGACATGAAGAACACCATTGTTATAAGAAGGATATTGATGAATTGAAGAATCTTCTCAAAAATAATCACATTGATTTTCCTTCTAGAATGTCTAAATCTTCTTCTCCTTCTACTTCAAAATAGTCTAAAAAGGACAAAGGTCAAACATATATCAGGATATAAAGGACAAGCTCTTTGTGCTCATTCAATTCCAGGATCAGGAAGATGGCTTCTAGATTCAGGAGCATCACATCATATGGCATCTTCATAGACTATCTTCTCTTTATTTCAGCCTTGTTCTATGTCTCCTATTTTGATGGGAAACAATACATACATGAGTGTAACTAGGAAGGGATCTATTAGCATTGGGGACAACACTTTTCAGGATGTCTTGTGTGTTCCTCATTTGACGAACAATCTACTTTCCATTTATCAGATTACACATGGTGGAGATGGGAGAACTGTGGATTTCACACCTGATGTTGGCATCATTCAAGATTTGGAGAGTCGAGAGATCATTGCTACTGGGGTGGTTGATCATTCATCTTGGTTGTATTCCTTTGCACAGTTTTCTTCTGATGGGGACAATGTTCCTTCGACTGTTGATCACATACACTATGATTCAAAGGAGACATTTGGCTTTTTGACCTTGGGCATACTCATGTCAGATCTAGTTCTTGAGCCTTGCATTCCATCTCCTCCACCTACTGTTGCAGTTGATGCTACTTGCGATTCAACAGTTTTGACTCCTAGTGATTCAGTGCAGCAGAATATACATAGTCTTCCAGATATGGCTACTTTGGATGGCTTCCTCACAGGTATTTCAGACTTGTTTGTGGAGTCTCATCTTGCAGATTTGGAGGACACCATTGATAGCATTCATCTTCTCTTTGATGAAGATGAACCTTCTTTAGTTGTTGTGAGGGAACACTTTGACCCTCTTGTTCATTCTCTACATGATCATTCTTCACAGATTGGCGTGAGTGTGGATACTTTTGGATAGCATTTGGAGGAGGCTTCTTTGTCTTCAGAGGGGATATCTTTGTCTTTGGATTGTGCTCTACATTCTTCTCTACTAGATGTTGTATTTTCCTCTTTAGCAGTGTGGCCTAGAACGCCTGTTTGGAGTGTGTCAGCTTTCGGCATCGACATGGAGACACTTGAGCATGCTTCAGAGACATCATCATACATCATACATCTTGACATCCTGCATACATCCTTGGTTTTGTTTCTTCCTAAGGGGAGGAACGTTGTTCGCTGAGATTGGATCATCTTTAGCATTCAATGTCGAGATTCTACCATCATTGCAGGAGACTCAACATTGAGGGGGGGCTACCTTGTCTCTCTTCTACTCTCTCTTATGGGAGGGTCTTTTTTCTCATATGGGGTTTTTACCTTCTCATTCTTCATTGAGAGTATTTATATTTGTATTTCATCTCTCTTTTGAGGGGGATTTTTTCCCATGAGGTTTTCTCTCTTTCCTCACTTGTGACAGATTGCATTGCATTTGTACATGGATACCTAACATGGCCTAGTAGACAGGACCCATCTTGCATTGTTTTCATTTGTGCACATTCTCCCTAAGTTGCACTTAAGGGGGGGTGTTGGTGTAATTAAATGTGTTGTACCTTGTCCTAGGTCATAATTACACCTTAGTTAAGTTTACTTAGGGACCACATAGGAGGTTGTTGGAGATTTTCCACTTTTAGTGGACTTGACATGTCATTACCTCATCAATTCCACCTTTTGTGGACACATCATGTGATTATCTCTCCACCTTTTGTAGAGTGATAGGTCTTCATAGTTGTCTCATGTCATAAGATTACAACACTTTTCATAATATTATGCCCTTCTATGTTCTCACCTTGGCTATATAACCAGGGGATCTCTCTCATTTGTAAACAATCATAATCATTATCATATTATTGACATTGAATACAGTTTATTCTTGTCATATTTTCTCTCTCTCTTTTTGTGCTTTCCATTTGGTCCATAGATCTTGGCAGCCATAACCAATTCTAACATTTCCATATATGTTTATCTTGGTTACTTTCAATAAGTGACTATAGTGAAAAGTTCTTGTCTGCATGCAGATTTTTTATTTTCTAAATTCCCCCTCCCTTATATGATGGTTTTGCATTTGTAATAAAAAAATTTGCATATTTTCATCTAATGCATAATGTCAATACTCATGCCTTGGTTATTATTCCTTGTAGGCTTTAAAAGTAACCACTAGAATGGAAGGTGGTATATTTCCAATAATGAGCAACATTCATTCCATGTTTGATCACATGGCACAAATTTGTTGAGATACTTGACATAATACCATTGAAGAGACTTCTTTTTTAGAAGAGTATTTAAGTATTAAACTATGTATCATATTATACTTCACAAATTACTAGTATATGCGACATGGTTTAACACTAATAATGCTCTCCTAAAAAGAAGTCTTTTCAATGCATGATGTTGCTAGTAATTCATGTACCTACAAAAATTTAGTAATACAATTGATGCATTTCCTTTTGAGTTAGCCACTGGCCCAATCAGATTGATTCCTTGCATTCTTGTTTTTTTTATTTGGATTTTGAAAGCACTTTTAAATACAATGCATATGAATACATACAATTATGTATACATATTGGTCTTATTGTGTTTTTCACTACTTTGTTGCATATTCAATTAGGTTGACTACTATAGTTATGCCATTTCCCTTTAACTTGGTGTTTCCAACCATTTAATTGTGTTGTTAATATTATTGTTGTAGGAATTACAGCCTTCTTCAAGTTTCAACACCACATCAAGTGTAGATCGTAGAAAGGAAGAAAAGCACGAAAGAAACCAACTTTATTACGCACACCACAAAGACTAGATTTGCACAGATCGGCGAGCCAAGTGCTTACAAAAGAGAAGTTCCATGGACCCAGTTGGCTTGGCAGCCCATGCCTAGCTAGGCACACCGCCATTGCAAGCAAGCTCACTAGTAAAATTTGTAGATTATTACTCCCCCTCAACTTCCACCCATTCGCCATTGAACTACATCCATCGTTATGAGACTACTTCTACAATACCTGGTTGTACACTACCGCAACCCCTTCCTGGGCATGCCTTGCCAACCACATCTTTAGCAACCCCACCCTTAGGCAACATGTTTGGAGAACCTTTCCGCATAGCAATGCAATCCTTCTGTCGGTGCATTGATGCTTTGTCTGACTTGAAAAATTGTTCTACATGCATTGAGAGCTATGCTAGCATGAGATTCCAAACATCTAGTACTGGAATTTTCTACTTGTGTTATACTTCTAAAAAGGGTGTCCATAGATATAGCCTGGCAAATAAAATGAATCTAGGGCCACAACTAGCCATCCTTGCAAAGCTTACTCAAGTTGAAGAAATGCTTATAGCTAGAGTTGCTCCTATTTTACAAGTAACCCATTCTAGAGGAGGCCAATACAAATATAGTGTCCATACTATAAGATTCCCACAAGACATCACTAGCATTGAAAATTTGTTGCTACACTGGCTACATTATCTTGAAGTTGTCATTGTGTGAAGAATTGGCATGCAAGGGAAAAACTATGATTGCTATGTTAACAAACATAATTTCATGGCTGCATTAATTTATAAAATTGAGAATGACCCATACTATAGTGATGTTGCAATAGATTGTGATGCTTTAAATTTGATGTCTCCTACAATTACATGCATCTCTTATCTCTTGCACATAATGGAAGAATCAAGGTATGGCCCAAATGAACCAATGGCAACTGTAGAAAGTGTTGTTGATGAGGAAGCTGACCTTCAAGACTTGTCATCATTTATTTCATTGATGCCCAACCCTCCTCAAGAATTACAAGAAATTAGAGATGCCTTACAAATTAAAGACACTACTCAAAATACCTTACCTTGGCCTGAAATAGATTCTAGCCAGGTATCAATTAATATAATACAAAAGGGTTATTAAGTATGGCTTTTCCAATGTTGTTCCTGACAAGCATGGAAATGCCGCTACAATCAAGCAAAATATAGGTTCACTTACATGAATATGCCTTGCACTTGATGAGATACTATTATAATAGATTTGGGAGGCATGTCAGATTTAGATATTATATTTATAATTTAATAATGAGACATCAAAGCCAACAATCAACATCAGTTTTTATGAAAACAAACTTGGAGGAAAGAATCTCAAAGTTGGTTCTTGCTTTGCGGCAACTACTTCGAGATGCACCAAATACCCAAATAGAAAACTAGCTTGTTTGATTTGGTGCATCCTTGTGAGGAACCCACTCATATTGGGACAAGAGGTGCCGAGAGCTTGTAGCAATGATCCACTAGCTTGGTGCACTGACCCTTTTCTTCACTTTGAGCTCTGCAGATACAAAATGGCCTGATCTGCATTGGGTGATTGAACCGAATACCCAATTTGATTCACCATACTCCTGAACACACTTCACAAAGAACATTGTGGAAAACCCACACATAACATCCTTGTACATGCACCTGCAATTCACTAAATTCTATGAAGAAGTTATTGAGATACTTTTTTAGACAAAGGACTATTGGTATAGGTATGAGTGGCAACATCATGGGTCAACACATGTACATGGTTTCTTGTGGATCCTAGATGCCCCAAATATGGACATGCTTGATTAGTCCAACCCTCATGAGCTTTAAGAAGCAAAAAAATTCTTTGATCATTATGTTTCAGTATGGAACCCTTGTGCCCCAGAGTAGCTAATATCAAGGATCCACCACTCAACCTTGGATGACCCATGCTTGTTTAATACTATGCAAATTTATTTTATGGATCCAATGGTGGACTATGAACAATTGTTAAACATGGTTCAAAGGCATACCAAGTGCACTCAATACACTTGCCTTAGGAGAAAAGGCCAACAATTTCAATGTCACTACAAAGCTCCATAGAATAGACAACCATCTTCAACATTGACAATTAATAGTGAATTAAACAAATCATACAAACTAGCAAGAAATGGTGAGCATATTAATATCCACAACCCTGAGATGCTTGCCATTTGGCAAGTAAATTTTGATTGCCAGTGAGTATTGTCTAGAAGAATTGTCCTAAACTACATTTCCAAATATGCGTCAAAGTCCGAGAAAAAATCTGAAAGCTACATTGATATCTTACAAAGGCTTGCAAATAAAAATTCATCTGGGGATAAAGCATTTCTTGCATACCAAAAATTCATGATGAATTTGGTTGTTGATCATGACATTGGCGCATAAGAAACATGCCATATGTTGCAAAATTTTCCCCTTGTCATCTCAAGTCGACATTTCTTGTCTTTGACCGTTAGCAGGTAGATGTTCCATCGGTTGAAAATAGTTGACAATGGTGATGAGCTTTCCAATGCTTATATTCATTCCTACATGCAAAGACCACCTAAAATGGAGGCAATATCCCTTATTCATTATGTACAACTCTATACATATCACAAAAATTGCAAAGGCCTAGCCTGGCATGCTCGCCCACAACCTGCAATCATCATTGTTTACCCACTTTTCAAGACCATCCCGTTGAAACAAAGTGATTCCTATGAAAAAAAAAATTGGTCATAATTATTGATATACAAACCTTTCTAAAATGTGGAGGCTAACATAGGGCTTACAAGAGAAAGCATAACACAAAATTGGAGGCTACTTCATGCTATTGGCTATGTTGCTTGGCATGTGAATAGACTTAGTGACTACCCTTCTAATGAGGAGGGTAGTGATAGCGACACTGATAATGCACAATCTCTACCACATATAGATCAATATAAATGGGAGTTGCTCTCTCAACTTGGTGCCACAAACAATGTTTGTTTTGACCAACTACAACTCTTGGGTCAGTGGGACTTTGACCTGCACCATAGGTGGGATAGCCACAATATTCCAGAGAATCTTCATAGCATTCTTGAACATTTTATTTCAATAAGTAAATTGCATACAACTAAAGACACCCTTTCCTCCTTTGCAATGCCAACCCTTTGTCATCAACTATCTCCTAGACAGAAGCTTTCTTTGAGAATCATTGAACAACACCACCTTGGCCCACCCTCATCACCTCCACTTTGTATGATCATTCAAGGAGTCACTGGCACAAGTAAATCATTCTTGATTAACAAGATATGAATACTAAATCAATTGTTGAGTCAAAAAATGAACCCTTTGCTTGTTTTGGCACCAACAGGTGTTCCTTCTTACAATGTTCGTGCCTACATAGTGCATACTACTCTTCGCATACTAATGAAAGATATGAATCCATTGAAAGTACAACCATTGGCCATATTTCAAGAAGACTTCAAATATATTAAGTACATACTAATTGATGAAATGTGTTTCTTGGGTCCCAAGTTGCTGCTAAAAATAGATAGTTGATTGCAACAAGCATTCCCTTCAAGACATTTGCAGCCATTCAATGGTGTTTCTATTATACTCGTGGGTGACTTGGAACAACTACCCCTTGTTATGGATAGGCCTATCTATAGTTCTTGATCCATAGAATTGGAACTTTGGCACACTTTTGATATTGTTGTTATGCTTGACATTATCTTTCGTCAGCATGGGAAATCCGAATCACAACAACAGTTTCGTATGATCCTTGTGAATATTAGAAACTACTAGGAATCCTTGGCTGATTGGAAAATTCTTATGAATTGAACAAATTCCATGCTTGCATCTAACCAAAACTAAGACTTTGATCAGGCTATTCACTTATTCCCAACTAATAGCTTGGTTGCTTTGCACAATAGAAAAATGCTACATCAATTAAATGTTCCAATTGCAATTAGTGCTGCTGAGTTTCCCCAACAAAATTCCCTTGATTATGCCAATGATGAACAACTTCAATTTTAAATCTTTCTTGCAATTGGTCAACAAGTAATGTTGACAACAAATCTTCAGGTGGCAGCTAGCCTGGTGAATGGATCGTTGGGTTTAGTGAAGGCTATTATATATGCCAAGGGTGTGAAACTACCACAACTTCCTGAATATGTTTTTGTTGACTTCCAAAACTACATTGGGCTAGCATGGGATTAGGAGAATCCAAGATTCATCCCCATTATCCCAATCACATGAGGTAGCCAAAGACAGCTCCTGTTGACAATAGTCTGGGCTATCACAATCCATAAATCTCAAGGCTTAACACTAGAAAAAGCTACAATAGATATTGGAACTAAAGAAAGGAAAGGACTAACATTCAGGCTCTCTCTCGTGTTAAATAACTAGAAGGAATACGCATAGATCCACCTTTCTCTTTTAACAGGTATTCTAGGCTACATTCCAACAAATACAATGCACTTCGAATCAAAGAAGAGGAACGTCTCCAACAATTGTCTACACTACCACCATCATGAAATATTTTTATTTTCCACGGTACCTATGCCACTTCTCCTTTTCCTCTTTGTCTCAATTCTTTCACAATACCCTTCATTCCCACTTCTATTGAGTTTACCCAACATTTTGAAAGTTTTAGTTATACAGACATCAGTACAAAAAGTTTCTATTCAACTTTTTATTTTTGTTTCCCCTTCTTTCCAACAACAAACATCCATTATCTAAATTTCACTTTGGTCTCAATGTCTTCTTGTGCTTTATCGAAATAGTCCCACCTCCATAGCTATCGCACTTGAATTATCTCTTTCTAACAATTTCAGATTCTAACAAATTTAGATTGAGAACCTTTCTAGCTATTACTGTAGATGTTTATAATTGTTAATACCTTTATGCTCACAAGTTTCCCATGTTGTTCAAGTTGAAACTATATTCTATTTGTATGCAAGGTAAGGTTGTATCTCATTCTTTCCATCTATTCTTTTCTAATTACATTCAAAGTTCTTTGTGACAAATGTTGCAACTCTATATATTTCTTTAAAAAGATAATAGTGATTTTAGGTTAATAAATTTTCCAAGTTCTAGAAGACAATTATATTCAATTTTCCACATATTGTTTGTTTCTCTTTGCAAAAGGTATAGCTGTATCATTTTTATAACATGTATTTTATTCCACATATATTAGATATTATTCTTTACAAATTATACAATTGTTTATACTTCCTTATCTAAATAGTTTGTAGTGATGATACATGTTTGTTGTACTAAAATTCTAATTTACCTTGTTTCAAATGATATTTCATTGACAAAATTTTAGATTGCAAATCTATGTACTACCATATAGTTTAAATTCATGGAGAAAAAATTACTGTGCTTAGAGGTTTGGTGAGAATCCATGACGCTTGATGCCATAATGTGGAAGGGTGCAAAGAACGCCTCCCTTACTCTTTCAATCTTCCATTTCATTCCCTAAATAAGGTATGCCTACATTTTATTTTCTTCCACTCTTCTACTCCACCTTCATTGCATACAATTTGTTATGAATTCTATAAGTCTTTATATTTTCTGATTGATTTACCATCTACCAATGGTATGTTTTTAGTGTACTAAATTTTGAATTATTATTTCATGTTTACAACCATACTCAACCCAAACAATCATCATATATCTGCACCTTTTGATGCCTTTAGAGCTTGCATTAAGTAAGCAACAACCAGACATTTCTTTCACCATTGATGCCAATGGTGGGCAATCTATTTTTCCTTGCTTGGGGGTTTGGTGAGAGTGCATGACACTCCATGACCCAATATGGTAGGGTGGACATCGAGTGTTGCTTTCTTATGTTGACAATACATTTTGTGACATATACCAGGTATGTGTAAGTCTTTTTTACTTCATTCCTTGCATTACAACTTCATAGAAAATTGTATGTTATAAAATAATCAACTTTCACATCTCTTGGTTTACATGTTGTGTATCAATTAGAGATGATCACTACACTAATATTTATACTTTTCTCATACTCTTCCATATCATACTCAAGCCATAATGTGGATTCCAATGATTTTATTTATACTCATTAGTAGCCAAAACATTCATTCTATCATTGATCAAAGTGGTAGGGTGCACACCACCCCTCGTTTTCTTCCCTACCTACTAGAATATACTGCATACACAAGTATGCTTAAATTTTACTTATTTCATACCTTGCATTACATGTGTATTGTATTTTTTGTAGTATACATTATAGAGCTCTTTAAATTTTCTGATTTACATATTTTGTCTCAAATACAGATGTTCACCACACTACACTCATTTTGTTGTGTTATATTTTATATATCTTATGTACACATCTATATATTTCTAGCATAAGATTCAAATGGAGTTCATATGTTTGAGGCTATGATTGTTATGGAATAAAATAGTTAATGTTAATCCACTTTCTCTTAGGGTCCATTGGACATTGCTTTTGACAGGGTGCTCTTCAAAACACTATGTCCTTTCAATTTTCAAAGCCATACTATTCACAAAAGATCAAAAAAATTACTGATTATTGTTCTCTATCTTAGCCTACATTCATTTATTTTGCATAGGGTTCTATTTTGCATGCTATGTTAATTCAATTTATAGCTTGCATTTAGTAACTCGCAGCCTAGACATTGCTTTCACCATTTATGCCAATGGTGGGCAATTTATTGTTTCTTGCTTGGGGGTTTGGTGAGAGTGCATGATGCTCCATGACCCAATATGGTAGGGTGGACATCGGGTGCTACTTTCTTATGTTGACAGTGCATTTTGTGACATATACTAGGTATTTGTAAGTTTTTTTTACTTCATTCCTCGCATTACAACATCATAGAAAATTGTATGTTATATAAAATAATCAACTTTCACATCTCTTGGTTTACATGTGTATCAATTAGAAATGACCACTACACTAATATTTGAACTTTTCACTTATTCTTCCAGATCATACTCAAGCCATAATGTGGATTCCAATGATTTTATTTATACTCATTAGTAGCCAAAACATTCCTTCTATCATTGATTAAAGTGGTAGGGTGCACTCCACCCCTCATTTTCTTCCCTTCCTACTAGAATGTACCGCATGCACAAGTATGCTTAAATTTTACTTATTCCATACCTTGCATTACATGTGTATTGTATATTTTGTAGTATGCATTATAGAGCTCTTTAAATCTATTGATTTACATATTTTGTCTCAAACACAAATGTTCACCACACTAGACTCATTTCATTGTGTTATTTTTTATATATTTTATGTACACATTTGTATATTTTTGACATAAGATTCAAATAGAATTCATATGTTTGAGGTTATGATTGTCATGGAATAAAATAATTAATGTTAATCCACTTTCTCTTAGGGTCCATTGGACATTTCTTTTGATGAGGTGCTCTTGAAAAGGCTATGTCCTTTCAATTTTCAAAGCCATATTGTTCACAAAAGATCAAAAATTTTACTGATTATTGTTCTCTATCTTAGCATGCATTCATTTTTTTTACATAGGGTTCTCTTGTGCACACTATGTTAATTCAATTTAGAGCTTGCATTAAGTAAGTTGCGGCCTAGACATTGCTTTCACCATTGATTCCAAAGGTGGGAATTTTATATTTCCTTGCTTGGGGGTTTGGTGAGAGCAGATGATGCTCCATGATCCAATATGGTAGGGTGGACATCAAGTGTTGCTTTCTTATGTTGATAGTGCATTTTGTGACATACACTAGGTATGTGTAATTTTTTCTTACTTCATTCCTCACATTACAACTTCATAGCAAATTGTACATTATAAAACAATCAACTTTCACATCTCTTATTTTACATGTTTTGTATCAATTAGAGATGACCACTACACTAATATATGTGGCACACTTTTCTCTTATTCTTCCATATCATACTCAAGCCATAATGTGGATTCCAATGATTTTATTTATACTCATTAGTAGCCAAAAACATTCCTTCTATCATTGCTCAAAGTGGTAGGGTGCACACCACCCCTTGTTTTCTTCCCTCCCTGCTGGAATGTAGCGCATGCACAAGTATGCTTAAATTTTACTTATTTCATACCTTGCATTACATGTGTATTGTATATTTTGTAGTTTACATTATAGAGGTCTTTAAATCTGCTAATTTAAATATTGTCTCAAATTCAGATGTTCACCACACTAAGCTTCACATTTTTTTGTTATTTTCCCGTACCATACTCCATCTATAATGGTGATTTTGATGAACTAATTTCAAAATTAATTGCAATGGTGATATGGCAACTAGATCCCACTATACTCAATGTTGATTGTGATAATCAAAATTCATACCACCCTTAATTAGAGTCATCAAGACTATATATTCCCGCTCAACGGTTTGGTGACAGTCCATGAGGCTCCATAGCCCAATATGGAAGGCTAGAAACCACAACTCATTTTGTAATGTTTTATTTTATATATTTTATGTACACATTTGTATATTTCTGACATAAAATTCAAATAGAATTCATATGTTTTAGGCTATGGTTGTCATGGAATAAAATATTTAATGTTAATTCACTTTCTCTTAGGCTCGATTGGACTTTTCTTTTGATGGGGTATGCTTCAAAAGCCTATCTCCTTTCAATTTTCAAAGCCATACTATTGAAAAAAGATCAGAAAATTTACTGATTATTATTCTCTATCTTAGCCTACATTCATTTATTTTGCATAGGGTTTTGTTTTGCATGCTACATTATTTCAATTTCTCTATCTTGTATACGCTTTGCATTACCTTCATTTGGGCATTGTTGATTACAATTCTATTGCTTAAGCTATATTGTTTTATTCTACAAAAGGTATTATTGAAAAGGCTCTATTTTATGGGTTTCGTTTGCTACTTATGGTTGTAATAGAATAAAATAATACTTGTTGCTCATTCTATGTTTTCTTACATTACGTATTAGTAATTATTTTTATCTACCTTATGCTATATTGGGTACATTTTAATATCAATATATATATAAGAATTAAATTGTCCAGATTATGGAGTTTTTATCAATTATTATTGTATAGCTCAGTCTGTATTGTGGCTTTCTGCATTCGAGTGGCTATTCAAACCAATCTTCTTTGATTTATGACTTTCATTTTTGATTTATGGCTTTCATTTTCTTCTTATGATTTCAACAAAATAAAATAATTTATGTTATTCATTCCATGTTTCATTACATTAGGTATTATTGACTATTGTTCTCTGCATTGTTGCATCTTGCATTGTTCCTCCTCTTTGCATTTGGCACAATAAATTCTAAAGCCTACCAGCCTCATTTCCCTCAGCTCCCCTCCCTCTCATGTACATCTCTGCCTATCAGCTCATTGTTGCGTGTTTCTACACATAACTACTAGTTTTATATAGTTTATGTTGATTTCCATAACGCATTGTTGATTGTTGTTCTCTAGCTTAGGCTATATTGTTTCATTTTCAATAAGGTACTATTGAAAAAAGACTATATTGTTTTTTGAAACCAATATTGTTTCATTTATATTTTTTATTTTGTCACGATGGTTGTGCACGGGTTTGTTATTGTGATTTTTTGTGTTTTGTGGATTTTTTGCATCTAGGTCACTGTTGACACCAATATCGTTTCATTTATGGCTTATGTTTTGTGATGATCATTACAATGAAATAAAATAGTTAATGTTATATAGTTTATGATATTTTCCATAAGGCATTGCTGATTTTTTTTTCTAGCTTAGGCTATATTGTTTCATTTTCAATAAGGTGCTATTGAAAAAAGATTGTTCTGTGGGTTTTTTCATGTGGGTCGCTTGTTGAGACCAATATTATTTCATTTATGGTTTTCGTGTGGTGTTAATGATTGCAAGGCAATTAAATAGTTTATGTTATTTTTGTTAAGGAATTGTTTACAAATTTTTGGGTATATTGTTTTGTTTTTGGGGTATGTGCAAGATCATGATGGGCTAAAAAGTGGCAATATGATGGGTATGCGGCTGACGGCTATTTTTTACCCAAAACTAATGCAACGAAAAAAAGGTTTTTAAAGGAGATTCTCAACTTTCCATCAATATAAATTATACTTTACTTTGAATTTAATAAGTAATTATTATTCATTTTCTATTCAAATTATGACTAAAGTCCTGATTGATAGGCTGATTGAAAAACATCTATAGCTTTCAAACGGTATCACATTTTTTGAATCCAAAACATACATCACATTCTATGCTTCACATACTATAGGATTAAAAAATAAAAATTGAATTTCATGAAGTTTTGACCAAGTTAAGGTGGTTAGATATATGAGTTTTTATATTTTTAAAAAGTTGTAATAAAAATTCATAATTAATTATTTACTTGGAAAAAAAAATTAAAAAACTATGCATCACATCAGGGCATGAGTCCTCTACTTATATCTAAAATATTATAATTCTATTGTGGTTAGGGTGGTCAGACAGACACCTACTTCTTATTTTTTTCCTGAGATTTAAGTACCACTGCATTGAAATTTCAAATTTTCACAAAACAATTTTTTTGTTTTTTTAAACAAACCTAGTAGTTTAGAAACTACATTCAATTTGCTATAGATTCTATTCTTACATATTTTTGAAATAATATAGATAACTTATTCAATTTTTTACTTCAAGTATCCTAACTCTGATTTTTCTAATTTTTTTGCCACTTGAGGGCCTATTTTTTTCATGATGATCCTGCACATACCCTTTGATAAGACGCTATTGAGAAAAGACTATATTGTTTGTTGAAACCAATATTGTTTCAGTTTATGTCATTTTCCATAAGGCATTGTTGATTTTTGTTCTCTAGCCTATGATATAATGTTTCATTTTTAATAAGGTACTATTGAGAAAAGACTATATTGTTTGTTGAAACCAATATTGTTTCATTTATGATTGCATTTTGTGGTGATGGTTTTGCATGGGTTTGTTACTGTGAATTTTTTGTGTTTTGTGGGTTTTCCCATCTAGGTCACTATTGAAACCAATATTGTTTCATTTATGGCTTTTGCTTTATGGCAATGGTTGTAATGCAATAAAATAGTTAATGTTATACAATTTTTATTTTTTTCCATAAGGCATTGTTGATTGTTGTTCTCTAGCTTAGGTTACATTATTTCATTTTCGATAAGGTGTTATTGAAAAAAAGACTATATTGTTTCATTATTGATGAGGTGTTGTTGTGAAAAGAATTTTTCCATGTGCGGGGTTATTTTGGTTTTTCTTGCATGGGTCTATTATTGTGAATTCTTTTGTTTAGTGGGTTTTTTCATCTGGGTCCCTGTTGAGACCAATACTGTTTCATTTATGATTTTCATGTGGTGCTAATGGTTTCAAGGAAATTAAATAATTTATGGCATTGTTGATTGTTTTTTTCTAGCTTAGGCTATATTGTTTCATTTTCGATAAGGTGTTGTTGAAAAAAGACTGTTCTATGTGTTTTTTTCATTTGGGTCAGTGTTGAGACCAATATTGTTTCATTTATGGTTTTCCTGTGGTGCCAATGGTTGCAAGGCAATTAAATATTTTATGTTATTTTTTCTAATGCATTGTTTACAAAGCTTTGGCTATATGGTTTTATTTTCACTAAGGCAATAAACTAGTTGATGTTATATAGTTTATGTTGTTTTCCATAAGGCATTGTTGAGTGTTGTTCTCTAGCTTTGGCTATATTGTTTCATTTTCGATAAGGTGTTGTTGAAAAAAGACTGTTGTATGGGTTTTTTCATTTAGGTCACTATTGAAACTAATATTTTTTCATTTATGGCTTCCATTTTGTGGTGATGGTTGCAACACAATAAACTAGTTAATGTTATACAGTTTATGTTGTTTCCCATAAGGCATTATTAAGTGTTGTTCTCTAGCTTTGGCTATATTTTTTCATTTACGATAAGGCACTCTTGGGAAAATAATTTGTGCATGTGTGGGGTTACTTTTGTTTTTTTATGCATGGGTTTGTTACTGTGAATTCTTCTATTTTGTGGGTTTTTTCCATCTGGACCACTATTGAAACTAGTATTGTTTCATTTATGGCTTCCATTTTGTGGTGATGGTTGCAACACAATAAAATAGTTAATGTTATATAGTTTTGTTGTTTCCCATAAGGCATTATTGAGTGTTGTTCTCTAGCTTTGGCTATATTGTTCTATTTTCGATACACAATAAAATAGTAAATATTATAGAGTTTATGTTGTTATCCATAAGGCATTATTGACTGTTGTTCTCTAGCTTTGGCTATATTATTTCATTTTTTATATGCAATAAAATAGTTAATGTTATAGAGTTTATGTTGTTATCCATAAGGAATTGTCGATTGTTGTAACATACATTTCCCACCACTGTGATCAATGGTGAAACCAATGTTTCTTATTGTGCTTAATATAGAGCCTATCATTCTAAGTTATGAAACCGTAGCAATATCAAAGATAGACATATGCAAGATAACTTTATGAAACCTTCTATTTTGTGGTTTTCCCTTATTGTGTGCACTTTGGCTGAAATTTTTGTCGGCCTTCCTGCTCCACCACCCTCTTTACTATTTTCAATTTTTTTCCTAAGCTTCATTTTTCAATGTAGACATTAATTGACAACATTAGGCCTTGGTAAGTAAAATGCATTGAAAAATTCTTTGAGGTTATTATTGAAAAGAGTTCCTCAAAGTATCATGTATGATTTTTAGTCAAGCCTTTTGCATGAATTCTAGATCTTTGATCACCTACTCTAAAGAAAATTTCTTTTAGAGAATGCATTTCTACATGTTCTTTATGAAGGTCATCAAACTCGAAGTGCAAGATCAAAGATATGGAATTTATGAAAAAGGGTTAATTCAAAATTGGCCATTATACTCTCTAGAACTTCTTCCTTTAATAACTTCAAAAATATTTTCAACACATTGTATGTGGTAACCAATGTTTCTTATTACGCTTAGTATAAAGCCTATTATTGTAGGAATTCCTTTTTGAGGATGAAACAAATAAAAACTATCTTCCCAAAATAGTAAACATGGGGAGAAGTATATATGAATGTTATCTATATCATTTTTTTTTTTGATAAGGTACTATTGAAAAAATAATTTTCTAGGTCATTGTTGAAACCATTATTGTTTCATTTATGACTTTCTCTTTGTGGTGATGGTTGTGATGCAATAAAATAGTTAATGTTATATAGTTTATGTTGTTTTGCATAAGGCATTGTTCACCATTGTTCTCTAGCTTTAGCTATATTGTTTCATTTTTTATACACAATTACATTGTAAATGTTATAGAGTTTATGTTGTTATCCATAATACATTGTCAACTGTTGTTCTCTAGCTTTGGCTAAATTGTTTCATTTCTGATAGGGTATTGTTGAAAGAGGAATTTGTTTGGGTACAGGGTTTATTTTATTTTATTTTAGTTCTTTTCTTTGCATGGGTTTGTTACTATGAACTATGCTATCATCTATGACATTTTTTCATTTATGCTTTCCATGTGGTGTTGATGGTTGCAAGGAAATTAAACAATTTATGTTATTAGGTTTATTCTTTTCCCCCCTTGCATGTGTTTGTTGTTGTGAATTCTTTTTTGTTTTTGGTTTTTCCCACCTAATCCACTATTTTTAAAAAATTATTGGGCTGCAGAGTTGTTATGTGTTTTTGGGCATATCTTTGTTAGTATGAAACCTCTTGTCCAAATTTAAGCATCATCTCATGTGTTGCATAAATTAATATGATAAAAAAATTCATTACAACTTATTGTAGTACGAAAAAATTTAACACTTAAATGCATCATACCTTTGAATTTAATCAAATTTATTGAATGTGGCACGTCTATGAACTTCAAGATATAATAGTATGGTTATGTGTCAATAAACAAAAAAATAATTCACCATAACTTCATCACAGTGAATAACCAACCAACAATAAACCCGACTTGATGTCATGTCTAACTCCATCAAAGTAACAATTTTAAAATGATCATCAATACCTTCACTAATTATTGATATATGAACAATGATCTTCTTTCCATGTTCATCAAGAAAAATGATTTCTTATTTTTCAATATAGCATCATCTAATGTTCTTTTTTTTTTGATATAGATGTAGATATAGATATAATCAAATGTATTGACTGAGGCATGTCTATGAACTTCAAGATATAATAGTATGGCTATGTGTCAATAAACCAACAATTAATTCATCATAACTTTATCACAATGAATAACCAACTAATAATAAACCCGATTTGATGTCATGTCTAACTCCATCAAAGTAAGAATTTTAAAATGATCATCAGTACCTTCACTAATTAAATTGATATATGAACAATGATCTTATTTCCATAGTCATCAATCAAAATTATTTCTTAGTTTTGAATACAACATGGTCTAATGTTCTTCTTTATTTATTTTGATATAGATGTACATATAGATATGCACAACAACTTGCACAAAATCCCACAAACCATAGATTCATCATTTTATAGGGGGAAACCCTCATACATGAGATGTGACAATATTAAATATAGAGAACCCATGCCTTATTTAGTATGAATGTTTTGTTTTCCTTTCTAAATAATGTTTCCTTTAATATATAATTCTCATTAACATGAATTCCACTCATAGTTAATATGATACTTAATTAGCATAACAAGGTACTAAGTCAAATATTTAATCATGAATTTGAGAATAAAGACCACAAGGTTCAATCAAGATGATATTATTAGTTTTACTTATAATAATATGTTCACAATTCAATCATTACATAATAGAATGACTCAAAGGTACATACCTATTCCTCTTATTGATTGATATGTTGCATTCCAGTTTTCTACACCTTGCATTTAATACTTGTTCAAGTAATAAAATAGTTTATGCTATTTTCCATAAGACATTGTTGGTTGTTGTTATGTGGCCTTGAATAAATTATTTGATTTATGGTTTCTATGTAGTGGTGATGGTTGCAAAGTAATAAAATAGTTCATGTTCTTCTTGATAAGGCATTGTTGGTTGTTTTTGTGTGGCTTGAAAGATAGTTCTTATTTGTCTAGGCCTCAATAAGGATTTCTTAGAATGACAGGTTGTATATTAAGCATGAGATGAAACATTGGTCTCACTATTGATTATAGTGGTAGACCAACATACATTGTCTACTAGCGTAATCAATGGTGATATCAATGTTTTTTATTACACTTAATATAGAGGTTGTTGTGCATATGAATGTTTTTTGCATCTAATTCACAAACATACATATCTGCACATAGGGAAAATAAAATGAAATGCAACGAAAGAAATCCTACTCTCCACCCTATCATATTAGGTCATGGAGCCTCATAGGCTATCACCAAACCCCTGAGCAAGAACATAAATTTCCCTCTACTGTGTGAAACCAATGTTTCTTATTACACTTAATATAGAGCCTATCATTCTAACTTATGAAATCATAGAAATATTAAAGATAGACATATGCAACATAACTTTATGAACTCACATGTAGCAACAATATACTCTACACTTGGCCAACACAAGAAGATTAAAACCACAAAAATCAAATGACAAAATTATGCAACCTCCTATTTTGTGGTTTTCCCTTATTGTGTGCACTTCGTCCAAAAAATTTGTCATCCTTCCTACTTCACCACCCTCTACTATTTTGATTTTTTCCCTAAAGATTCAATTTTCAATGTAGGCATCAATTGAAAAAATTAGGCCTTAGCAGGTAGAATGCATTGAAAAGATCATTGAGGTTATTGTGGAAAAGAGTTCCTCAAAGTATAATGTGTGATCTTTAGTCAAGTATTTTGCATGAATTCCATATTTTTAATTGGCTACTCTAAAGAAAACTACTTTTAGATCATCCATGTCTACACATTCTTGATGGTCATTAAACTAGAGGTAGCAGATCAAAGATATGGAATTTATGCAAAAGGGTTAATTCAAAATTGGCCATTATACTCTGCAAAAATTCTTCCTTAAATAACTTCAAAAATATTTTCAACACATTGTATGTGGCAACCAATGTTTCTTATTATGTTTAATATAAAGCCTATTGTTGTAAGAATTCCTTTTTGAGGATGAAAAAATTAACAAATATCTCTCCAAAACAATAAACAAGGGGAGGAGTATATATGAATGTTGTCTACATATATTTTCACATACATACATATATGCACATAGGAAAATAAAAATGAAACACAACAAAAGAAACACATGCTTTTT
>VDFB02347478.1:0-24893 GCA_007258455.2 Sequoia sempervirens
ACATTTTTAAAAAAAAAAATTCCAAGTAAATAATTAATTATGAATTTTTTATACAACTTTTAAAAAATCTAAAAACTCGTATGTCTAACCACCTTAACTTGGTCAAAACTTCATGAAATTCATTTTTTTTTAAATCCTATAGTACGTGAAGCATAAAATGTAACACATGTTTTGGATTTAAAAAATGTGATACTATTTGAAAGCTATAGATGTTTTTCAATCAACCTATCAATCAGGACTTTAGTCGTAATTCAAATAGAAAATGAATAATAAATATTTATTAAATTCAAAGTAAAGCATAATTTATATTGGTGGAAAGCCGAGAATGTCCTTTAAAAACCCTTTTTCATTTCATAATTTTGGGTAATAAAAAAAGTAGTTAGCCACATACCCTATACATACCCATTATATCACCAATTTTTGGCCCATCATGATTCTACACATACCCACTATGGTAATTAGGTGAGGCTTGAATAAGATCCCATAATGATATCTTAGCAATAGTATTTTTAAATTGTTCAACAAGATCATACTCCTTTCCATTATGCAGAGGAAAATGAGGAGCACTAGGAAAGATAGGTTGACATAATGGTAATGAAATGGGATTAGTTTATTTTTTCCTATTGTTCCTTGTAGTATATGTGTGAGCAATGTTATTGTAACTCAGTTGTTGTGAAACATTGTTACTATCAAGTTGCCTTGTAAAGTTCAATATATCTCCCATACTTAATGGTTTCTTTTTAGGTGCTTCTTAGATAAGCATGGGTTTGTTTTGAACTTGACGTTGAGGTGAGGGTGGGTAAAGGATAAGTTGGGGTGTGATTACATTAACGCCTCTTTTTTTTGGTTCAAGCCTTAGTGGATGAACCTTGTGAGATGAAATCCTCAAAGGCTTCATCTAACATGTCAAAGCCATCACTACTAAATGGCTTAAGGGATATGTTAACTTGAAGAAAGATATCTTACATGATAAAATGAGTATTCTTTCTCCAAGGGTTTCATCAATTTGTGCATTTTTTGTTTTGTTTTATGTTTTTGGTTTTTATTTTTTTTCTAATGATTGCAAAATGTAAACTAATCTAAGCTATATGAAATGATGCTGAAAATAAAGGAAAAATACAAAATTTTAATGTTATCCTCAAATAAAATATGAAATAAATGTTTTTCGCAATGCTACAAGATCTAACTAAAGAAACAATGACTTGAATTCAAAAACAAACTGTTTTAAGAAACTAATTCTCAGATCAGAAAACAACATTAGAAATGTAAAACAAAGGATAAAAATCACCCAAAAATTTTTCTAAAATATTTTTATAGGGACTCATTTTCCCATGGGTGAATGGGTCCTTGCTCAAGGTTTTTAAAATTAAATTTTCCAAGATCTAAGTTTATTTTATGTATTTTTTGTTTGTAATTACAAACAAGGGTTTTTGTAATAGGTTTTTCTAGATTAAGGTGTCTAAATGCAAGTGTAAATAAGGTCAAATGATAAACTAAATAACTATTCTTATAATATATTTTGAATCTAAACTTGAATTTAAATGATTGAATGATGATCTTGATGCAAGTACAATGCAAAATGAATGTAGATCTAATGCAATTTATTAGATTTTATATGAATTTAAAGGATGCAAACATGAAAATTTCACCCCAAATTAAATGCTCACTAATGCAATATTAAGGAACCCAAAATGTAATGCAACCAATGCAAACTAGTGCAAAATTCAGATCTAGGGTTGAAATCTACTCCAATTTTTTTAATTTTATTGTACAAGGTTGAGTTCACCAAAGTGAAATGAAGAGAACTAGGGTTTCCCAAAATGGAAGGTAAGTCAAAAAGGTGGAAATAGACCCTATCTTCCTACCTTCATTAGGAAATGAGATTCCCACAATGAATTTATTAGCAACCCTTAGGTGAATCAACCTAATGTGAGAATCTTCAAGTTTCCTTATGCTTGAAGGATGGGGGTCAAGGTCAAACAACACTTTTGGGGGAAAAAATAAATAGCAAATCAAATCCAATGTGCAAGCTACCTTTTGGATCTAGTAGATAAATCCTAAAATTGAGAGAAATAATAAAGCTTCTAGAAAATCTGGGAAAGGATAACACTATGCACCTATCATAAAATGGTGTTTTTAAAAGCCTATCAGGGACTCATTCACCCATGGGAAAATGGGTCCAAGACACCTTTTCAGGAAAAATATGGAACTAAGATTTGAGTTTGAAATCTACACTTCTTTCCTATAACTCTAAACATTCACTCCCAGATTTGAACTTACAATAAATCTATAAAAAAAAAAAATTGTTTTTTGGTGGTGGATGGGAGTTTTCCTTGGTCAAACCCCAAGTTTGGTAATTAAACCTTAATGAAAAGAACATACCTTCAACATGAAAGTGTATGTAAACCATGATCTTAGCTGTATCTAAGATTAAAAGAGATTAAATGCAAAGAAACCCTACTCAAATGTGTTAGAAAATGATCCCTAAATAAAATAATGAATAATGACAAAGACCTACTTTGGGAGATATCAAATCATCCTAAAAGATCACAAATTTGAATATACCTTCCTTTAGATAGAAAGTAGAATGATAATAGAAGATGGAACTACCTAGGAAACAAGTCACTAGGCTTGTTTGAATGGCTTGGTGCATCTCCCAAAACCTAAAATCTATCATGATCCTCCATAGGCATCTATGATCAATCTTTGACAATGCTTGACCTTGTTGGAAAAATGAGTTTGAAGACCTACAAAAAAAATAGAATGTTGCTCCAAGATTTCAACTTTGGATGCTTGATTGACTTCTCCTTGCTCTTGAATGTAAATCCTTGTGATCTCATGTGAATCTATTGCTTGTCTAGTGAAAAATGATTGAAAGACTTATCTTTATAGGCTTCCTTTCTAATTTCTTGTTTATTAGATCATGAAAGTTGACACTTACAATTTGAATTTAGGACCTTTAAATTCCACCAAAAATATCTTTAAATTTGAGTTTGTGAATAGAAAGGGGGCCCATTTTCCCATGGGCGAATGGGCCCTAACCTAAAAGCTCAAGACCTAATTTATGTTGGGGCATTCGGTTGATTGATAACATTTATTGAATGTGGGTTATAGTGTTGGGAAATAAATAAAATAGGCCTTGGGATGCATAATAAATTGTATTAGGGGCCCATTAATGAGGTTTAATAATGTATAAATGTAAGGTCACTAAAATAGGTCCAAACTAAGTGTGAAATTGTACTTTCACTTAGAAAGGAGTGCAATTTTCTACACTACACTAGGTTGTTAGATAAATTGTGCATCAATAAAAAGAGTGTGCCTTGCAGTTGTCTTTGGTACTCAAAATAATACACATTATAATCTTAATCATAAAACTAAGCTCATTGAAAATGTTGACCCACATATGTACTTGTTATCAAAGGATAATCCTATTGGATATATGACTTAAGTGGTCATGATCCTAAGTTAGTTTTACATTGGTTAATTGCCATAAAATAAACAAAATGAAAAGATATAAATTTTTAAATATGAATATATACTCTCCATTATTGACCATGCACATTGTAAAGTATACTTTGATTGATCACATACTCAACATGTCTTGAGGGTTGGCATCCTATTTTTCACACCAAAGTGTGCCTACATACCTAAGGAATATAGGCTATCTTTTCCCTACACAAATAATATTTTTGAATATGAATATCTAATCATAGAACTTCAAATGGACATGGAATGGAATATTATAGAACTACATTTTTATTGGGATTCTCAACTTGTCATTAAAAAAGTTAATAGTGAATAACAAATGGAAGCTAATAAGCTTCTCCCATATAATAAGATGGTTGATAGCTTCATTTATATACTTCTCACAAATTCAACTTGAGAAAAATCCTAATTTAATAATTAAGTATTATATGTCATGGTAGCCATTAGATCACTATTGGACATGTTGCACAATAGTCATAGGCATGAGTTCCTTGTTGACCAACTATTGGTACCTTCATATGATGTCCCCAATACTGAGCTAGTGTGCAACATTGTTGACCCCAAATTCCCCTTGGTACCATGAAATTTACACATATCTCCATGAAAATACCCCTGACCAAACTTATCCACTACCCAACACAAAAACCTTTATCCATTACTCACCTCGATTGACTATCCTTAGTGACACTCTTTATTGAAGGATTCTTGATGGTACTCTCTTGTGACGTGTTAACATAAAAGAGGCCCAAAATTATTTATAAAAATTATATGAAGGTATCTAAAATTCACATTCTTATGTTCATACCCTTCGTCAAAGTCTATTAAGAATGGGTTACTATTAGTCTATTATGAAACAAGATGCAAATTAGGTTTTTAGAAAATGTCAATAGTGCCAATAACATAGAGATATAATGAATGCACCATCAAAAGAATTGTAATTTATCATTACTACATGGCCTTTATCATTGGATCCTTAACCTTATTGAGATAATTCACCCCTCTTTTTCTAATGTACATAGATTCATAATCACCTCCAGTAAGTATTTTATGAAATGGGTTGAAGCCATTCCAGTATCCTACATCACTAGAAAACAAATAACCAAATGAATTCTCCATTACATTATATGTCATTATACAATACCTCTTCCTATTATTCTTGATAATATTTTTTTATGATTTTGTGTATGATGGTTGAGTTTTTATCCAATTGGTTGTATTGTAGGAAAAAGTATCCCTTTTTCACACTTAATTTGGGAATTAATATTTAATAAAAGGAATAAATTATGCCTTAGATTAGTGTTGTAATATGTTTTACATATTCACATTATGTTTAGTGAAATGGATTTAATTGTACCTTATTTATGGTGTTGTAAGGTGTACCTTTACACTTTCACATTAATCTAGGGCTTCATTAATTAATTGAGCTAAATTTTCCTTAATTGGCCCCTTTAATTCAAATCCAAGCCTAAATAATTGCATTTTTTGAGGGATAAAACCTGACATTCACAAATGACATTACATAACACTTAACTTTTAGCAATGTGTGTCCTAGGCAAGTGGCCTAGGACCCATTCACCATAGTTTTGTGACTCATGAGTATTCCAATGTATACTTTGTGGCTTACGTGTTTTCATACATATATTTTGTATTCATGTGTGTACTTCATGACTTACGTGTATTTGAGTAGATGACTCACTTATTCACTTATTTCTAGTGTAAATGCACCAATCTTGATGTGTTGGAACTATCAATTTGGTCACATGAGGAGTAGAATGAAAGTTAAACCCCTTTTCACCTTTACACTACATCCATATGACCCTTTTTCTATCAACCAAGAACTCGACACCACATGAAAACGCCTTAGAGATATCAAAAATTGAGAGAGGTTATTGTAGAGGGGACTTACATAATCTTATAGACTCATATGGATTGTTTCTAGGTGACATAGTTTATGAGTAACATCTTATCAAAGATTGTTTCCTTTTTGCACTTTTGACTCTTAAGGGATATCACTGATCCAATGTAGCTCAGACTATTTCAGTGTGTTTGGGTGTGAAATAGGACTATGCCTAGCATAAACCCACCAATTTAGGCATGTTGGAAATGTTGATTTGGTCACATGAGGAGTAGAATGAAATTTACACCCTTTTTCCATTGAAACTGAAAAACTTGATACCACAGGAAAATGCCTTAGAGATATTATAAACTGAGAGAGGTTATTGTAGATGATCCCCACATGATCCTATAGTGTTAGAAGGATTTTTTCTAGGTGACATGGTTTTTGAGTAACAACTTGTCAAAGATTGTTACCTTTTTGTACTTTTGACTCTTAAGGGATATTCTTGGTCCAATGTAGGTTAGATTGTTTCCGTTTGTTTGGGTTCAAAACAGGACCATGCCTACCCTAAATCCACTAATATGAACATGTTGGAACTATCGATTTGGTTGCATGAAGAGCATAATGAAAGTTTTACCCCTTTGCAAATTTACACTACATGCATTTGACCCTTTTTACATCAACTAAGAACTTGATCCCACGTGAAAAAACCTTAGATATATAAAAAATTGAGAGAGTTTATTAAACAGGGGCCCTATGTGATCTTATAGCCTCAAAAGAATTGTTTCTAGGTGACACAATTTTCAAGTAACAACTTGTCAAATATTGCTACCTTTTTTCACTTTTGACTCTTAAGGGATATCACTAGTCCAATGTAGCTCAGACTATTTCGGCATGTTTGGGTTTAAAACATGAAAATTCCTACTATAAACTTACTACTTTAGACATTTTGGACTTGATCGTTTGGTCACATGAGGAGTAGAAAAAAAGTTAAACCGCTTTGAAACTTGACACTGCATCCATCTGACCATTTTTCCATCAACTGAAAACTCAACACCATGAGAAAATTCCTTAAGAATATCAAAAACTGGGAGAGATTATTGTAGAGGGACCCTACATGATCCCATAGCCTCAAGCAGATTGTTTCTAGGTGACACAATTTTTGAGTAATAGCTCATCAAAGATTGATGCATTTTTGCACATTGGACTCTTAAGGGATATCATTTTTCTAATGTACCTTAAACTATTTCAACATGTTTGGGTTGAAAAAAGGACCATGCTAGCATAAACCACCAATCCAAATGTGTTGGAGCTGTCAGTTTGGTCGCATGAGGAGTAGAAAAAAAGCTACACCCCTTTGCACCTTTAAAGTACATCCATCTGACCCTTTTTCCATCAACTTGAAACTTGACACCATAGGAAAACACCTTAGACATATCAAAAACTGAGAGGTTATTGTATAGGAGCCCTACGCGGTCCTATAGCCTCAAATGGATTGTTTCTAGGTGACATAGTTTCTAAGTAACAACTCATCAAATATTGTTTCCTTTTTGCACTTTGAACTCGTAAGTGATATCACCAATCCAATGTAGCTCGAACTATTTCAACATGTTTGGGTTTAAACTACTTCCATGCATAACCTAAATGTACCCATACAAATGTGTTGGAACTAATTTTAGAGAAGATAAAGCTCCTTTTCATTGACAAAAAAATCATCTTCTTATCTTTTCATTCCTTTTCTAAGTCGTTCATTTTAGTCTTTAGATGTTTTACTTCAATTTCAATGCTTATGACAACAACATCCCTGTGTTTGATATAGTTTTTAATGCTTAGGATGACAACTTCATTTATTCAAATCCATCTATAGCATCATCTCTCACTTTATTTTCTTGCACAAATTCTTACCAGATACAAAACCTCAATTGCATTAGGTTGAATGGCATATATGACAACAATTGTGATATAGAAATTTTGATGTGGGTCAAGGTTGATTGACATATATTACAATATCATATGAATTTTATTACTTTTTGAACCATAGATTTTTAGGTGTAGGATGGTATGACTCTCTTGCTCCATTAAGGTTTTTCACCTAAAGGAGATAGATAGACCCAACACAAAATCTAGGTGGTTCACTCAAAATAATGCAAGTACAATGAAAATATGTCTAAATGCAATGACCTAAATACAAAAAATTGATAAAATAGATTAATTTATGCAAAACCTAAGAAATATTAAGTGTTTGAAAATACAACATGATATGCAAAAATGAACTAGAAACATAAACAAATGAAAACAAAACTTAATGAGAATGAATGGAGTGCACCTGGAGGCAGAATGTTGATGCTGTAAGGTTCTGGAATGTTTCAAAAATTATTGTTCATGACCACTGGGACTCATTCACCACAGATGGTGAATTAGTCCTGATTTTGGTAAATTATGTTGAAATAGGTTTCAGGGTGTTGGGAACTAATAACCTTAGAAAAAACTTTCTCCAACCTAGCAGTGGGACTAATTCATCATAGATGGTGAATTAGTCCACCTATAGAAATATGAAAATTCTAAAGTCAACTTTGTGGGTCAAGATCTATACTTGTCTTCTTGTTGTGTTGAAGGATCCAAATCTACAGAAAACAAGCTAAATGATATCACCAAGATTGAATTAGGTCTTTTATTGACTTGAATAGATTTGATGACTTGTTTCCCACTTTTCAACGCCTATCTCTTTGAAAAATGTACCTACAAGGCCTACAAACACACATGCAAAGAGGGGGAAAATGGTTAAGGGTTAGAGTATAGGGGTTTTCCTTGGTAAAACCCCACTTTGGTAATCAAAACCTATCAAATGAAATGAAATTAGAAAGGAATGATGAAAAAATAACATGCAAGCTTCATGTACTCACCAAATCGTTGTTGTTGAAGTCTAAAGATATGTCAATGGATGCTCCAAGATGTTTGATAATTGCTTGATTGAATGATTAAGGATGCTAGAATACTTGAATGCTATGATAGATTGAATGCATGACTGAATGGGGATTAAAATGAATAGAAAAACATATATTTATACACACTTATACCCTAATTTCCTAAAAAATACATCACAGGCCAACCAAAGGTCTTAATGAATAAAAACTTGAAAGAAATCTGAATTTATTTTGAATTTTGTGCCAAGAGGGACACATTCACCACCCATGGTGAATGGGTCCCACTCAAGGCAAGCAAATGGGTGTTGTGAATTAAGTTGTATTTAATGATATTTGTCATGTTTATATTAAAAAATACACTTAATTATGACCTATAAGTTCATAAAGGGGCCAAATAAAGCATAAGAAAGGTGTAATTAGTGATGACAAGTCTAGAAAATTGTGAAAGTTTGTTACAAGAAGTTACAACACTTTAGAATAAGACTTGGTGAGTGATAAAAAGGGAATATCTAGATGAATTATAAGAAGAGTCTAGAAATGTGTAGAAATGTGTTACAACACTTCATGACACCTTCACAAGATATCATAAAGCCTTAATAATTTAAATATTCAAGACCTAATGTGAATGTATAAGTCACATTACAACATTAAATCTAAGAAAAATAGGCCAAGCATCACAGGAAAAAGACCTAAATGACTGTGAAAATTTCCAAAGATAAATTTTTCTACGATACATTTAGCCCCCAATTTAGTGAGAGGCTGAACTTGCTTCAAACTCACACTAAAGTAGCCATGCACATCAAGAGGGATCCAAATGCACTTATGCTAGCAATGTGAGACAACAACGATCAAGAGGGATGATCAAGCCCCTAGGATGAAGATACCATGGAAAAATAAACATAACAACAAAGGAACACACATATGAAAGAGAAAAAGAAAAGGAAGAGGAAAAGGAATAGTCAGATCAAGCTTTGATCATTTTTCCAACTAATTATGGATCAAATCTAGGCTATTTGTTTGAAAAATAAAATGCATAATCACTCTAGGGCAATAGAACTCATGGCTATATGCCAAGTGAGAAGTCCCAAAAGGTGAGAAACATACACTCGGCCTATATGTACTCACAAACACACAGGTGGCTATGGGGAAAGTCGTGCCTCAAAATGGGCTTCCCACTCAACCATATCAAAGTTATACCTCTTAATAACTTTAATAAAGCACCACAAAGCAAAATTTCATTTCATTCTTCATGAGACAAGCAAATATTTTTATATTTAGAAATCATGAACAAATGTGATGGCGCCATAGGCGTGCAAGATGCATTATACAAGGTGGCCATATAAATGCAAAATGCAAAATGTAAAAAAAAATGTAAAATGAAAAAGATGTTCAAAGGAGTTGTGTTTAGTTCATGTGAGGTCTATCACTTAGGGAATATTGTGTCTAATGTATCCAAGAGAGGAAAAATCGATGAATATAATATTCACAACTTAGGGGATGTAGTGTGTCACAGCAGGCCACTAAGAGGAATGTAATATGCTATGATAGATAACAAATTTATAAATGACACTATACCCAATTCCATCCACAAAGCGACAAATACATCGTATAAAGTAGCGAGGATGTACTAAGAACCAAGAAAAAGAAAAATGCAAAAATGAATAATACCAATTTATGCCCCCACTTTAAAGCAATTACTACACATCGTTCTGTGAGAAATTACTTTAAAGTAGCGAATGAAAAATGCAAAAGGAAATGAAGACATGAGAGCCAACTTGGAAAACCCCTATGCCAAGTCATAAGTTTTTGAGTAAGGTTGTGTCATGCAAATGAAAAGGAAAAAAATAAAGAGGCGTTTCCCCCAAAAAGGAACACGCCAAACACAATGGATCTATGGATTCAGGGTCAGTATGTCATTTGTTGCAATGTTTTGATTAAAGAGCTTGAAATTGTTATCATTTCCCAAATACACATAGAACTAGAAGAATGAAAAAAGGAGAACGACAACAAAAGAAAAAAAAAAATTGGGTCAACATGGAAGAGACATTGTGGTCTCAAATCTTTGCATTTTCCCCAAAAGGAAAACACAAGAAAAAAGAAAATGAAAAGGTGAAAGAAAGGGAAAATCTTTTGGGTCAACATGAAGGAGACATTTTGGTCTCAATGCCTTGCATCATCTCCAAAATGAAAACACAAGAAAAGAAAAATAAAAAGGAAAATAGACCTTTTGGGTCAACATGGAAGAGACATAGGGCATCTCAATGCTTTGCATCATCCCCAAAAGGAAAACACAAAACAAAAGCAAAAGCTAAAAGCAATGTGTGACATATAGAAGAAGGAAGGTACACATAGAAGAATTCACACAAAGAGAGAGAGCATTAAACACACTTTACAAGGGAACACATTACGTACATGCAATCAAAGAAAAAGGAAAAGAAAAGGGCTAGTAAGGAAAATGCAAGTCAACCATCTAACAAGTCATCCACCTCCCAATCATGTTTAGTGTATTGTGAGGGTGGTTGACTGTCCAATGAGACAATTTCAACTGCTGAACTAGGGGAAGTACCAAGGGGTGATCCCACAATAGTGGTTTACAATTTTTGGCCAAACTGGACGCTAAAATAAATTTTTTTAACTAAATTTTCACTTTCGGGAACCTATAGCGGCTAAACCATGAGGAATTTGAAGATGATGAAAACAAGAGTTTCGTGAAATTCTGTCTATAGATTCTAAATATATTTTTTTCAAAATTTTTGGCATCATATTGCACTTCTTTTTCCATCTCCCTCGAAAACTAGTATTTTTCATAAAACAACATTTTTAAAAAGTGACGCTCACCGTATAACATATAACTTTTTTCCATGAAGGATAACATTCTAATTATTTCAAATTTAGATTCATAACTCTGATATCTAGTACTTCCACTTGGTTAGATAGTTTTTTATTGAATATTTTTTCTTTAATCAAGTTTCAAATTCAAACCAATTATAATTCAGACATAGTGCAACCGTATAATGCATAACTGTTTTTGTATGTATCGAAATTCAATTTTTTTTCTTTGTTGGATCAAGGACTTCAATATCTAGTGCACTAATATTTTTAAATTTTTTTTTTGTTAATCTACTATGTTTCCACATGTGTAGAACAAAGAGCTTGATTTTCAGTGAAAAACCTACATTCACGAGAAATAAAAAATAAATATAATAATAAAATAAAATTTATTTAAAATTATACTTTTTGGGAAGCTTATAATAAGTACTAAATACTTACAAAAATAAATTTTAAATGAATTCATTTGATCCCCCAAAAGGTAAATCAAAAGTGGTTTTTTATTAGCATTTTGATAGGTGTAAAGGAGACTCCGTTATAGGTATGGTTTAAAACTAGCAGGGTTATATCCAAGGGGGTTTGATTTAAGGTAGTTTGATCAAATCCTCTTCAAGTGGAATTCTTTAAATGGAACCTTTTAAGGCTTAAATCATTATATTTTCTAAAAATATGTGATTTGAGCAAAAATCAGATCCTCCCAGAAATTGTAAACCAGTGTTGTGGGATCACCCCAAGACCATTACTCTAAATAGGAGATATCTCAGTGAAGCTCCTAGACATGGAAAATAATGTATTTAATTCATCATGTATTTCATCATCAATCTTTGTTGTTTCCTCATCGTCATCTAAGTTTATCACAATAGGAGGACGAATGGTAATTTCCAATGAAGGGTGTACCGGGAGTTGTGGTTGTTGTATTGGATTTTTTTTTTGATGGTTGTAGTGTACTATCTTGTGGTGGATCAAGAAGAGGAAGGTGGGTAGGTATTGCTTCTATCGAATGTGGAGTTTGATTTTCTTTTTTTTCTTCTGTATGTAACTGACGAGCAATGATAACGATGACGCCTACACTCTCTAGCACCTTGGTTTCTTTTAATTATGTTTTGAAGTTGTTTAGGGGTAAGATCGGGTTAATCCACTATAGGATCCTTTTCTTCCTAAGGGGGAGGAACAAAAGGAACCAAAGGAGATGGATCAATCACTTTCTCTTTTTATTTATAAAATTGTTTAATGTGAGGAGGAATGATGGGGTTGGTTTCATTATATCTTGTTCATTTAGACGATGAAGGTGAAGTGTTTATTATTGGTTGCTTAGAAGGTCATAATGTTTGTTTAGGTTTGGATTCAATTTGAAGCATTTTATCATCTAGGATAGGAGTCTTCGAAGTGGATGGGGACACATGGCAAAGAGACAATTCAGCTATTCATTTGGCTTTGAACTTTTGATAGGAAAGAAAAAAAAATCTTTGTGAGGGGTGATGGGTTCCATAGGTTCAATCCAAAAGGCTTCCAAGGAAAAATTACCTTTAGAAGACAATGGATTAAAGCCACTATGGTGTATAGTAAATATCTCATTGTCAAGCAGAAACTTCAAACATTTGTGAAAGACTGAAGGGACAACTTTCATAGAGTGAAGCCAAGGATGACCTAGCCGCAGAAGAAAGTGATCCAACTATGGAATGATAGAGAATGTGACATCCAATGTTTTAGGTCCTATATGTAATGGGAGTATGATCAATCTGATCGTAGGGCATGCAAAACTAGTATGTGTTTTAATCCATGTTGGTTTGTCATAGTCATCTTGATAAAGATCATGTAATACCAAAAAAGATTATGTGATCATGTTCTCACTGTAGGATGGATCTATTAATATCCCATTGGTGGGCTTATCATAAATGTGGCCAACTATGTAAAGAGGATGATTAGGAAGGTTTTTAAGTATATCATGAGAATACAAAGTAATATCAATGGATTTGTTACTTGGTCCCTTGCGAGGGATAACATCTATCGTTCCCACCATTTTATCCATAGGATTAATATGGGTAACATTTGAAGTAATATCATGTTATTCATCATTTGTATCAACATTCATCACATCATTGTTTGGAGGTTCACTAGCTTTGACAAATGAAACATTGTGTTTAGGCATGGGATTAGTGAAAATTTGTAAATTTTGATTGGGAGGTGAAACAAACTTATTTCCTTGATCATTAACATCTGCAATGGATAGATGACCAGAATCAATGTGGTCTTGCACTAGGTGTTTGAGATGATTGCATTGTTCTGTCTCATGTCCATTTTGGAAATGAAAATGACAATAAGCATTGGGTTTAAAGGTGGGGGGTAAAGGATTGGTAGGATCAAGTGGTTTGACTGTAGGGAAAGTGATCATCTATTGTTGGATTAGTTGATTCATTATGCTATGGAGTGTATCAGGTAAAGGGTTAAACTATCTCTTTGGGTCCCCATAGGTAAAGGGCAGCGGTGTTTTAACAGCTGCCACTTGATTATGAATGGGTTGAGTTGGTTGTGGCAGAGGGGGATTGAACTATAAGAATCATTTGTTTTGTTTTCTAAAGTTTTCTGAGTTGCTTTGGTTGCTTTGTTCAGATTTCTCAGCTTGGCTAGAAGTAGATTTTACATCACGACTAGCAACCGAGTCATGATAGTCACAAAGGGCTATGCATAAATGTATGAAAGAAGGAAATTTCACCATGTTCAATTTATCTTGAATGTGACCTTGTAATTTTTCAATAAACATATTTGGGAGATGTGAATCAGGAACCTTGACATCTACTTGAGCATACAATAACTGATAGCAGGAAATGAAATTAGCTACTTTTTCATCTATATTTTATGTACACCTCATCAAATCAGCCATTGTCTTTTTGGGTGCCATATGGACTTGGAAATTACTTATAAAAGCATCAACAAGCTCATTAAATGAATGAATTGAATGATTGGATAAAGAGGAAAACCACTCCAAGGTAGTATCCTTTAAATTCCTAGGAAATAGTTTAGCTAATAGTTTATCGTCAAGGACAAAATCACTGCATAAGGTGGTATAGGCATTGGCATGATTAGTAGGGTCTACTTTGTAAGGAAAACTATGGAGAGCATCTATTGAAAACTTCATACAATAGTGCCTTCGGTAACTTTAAATTTTGATTAGGTTACCTCAAAGACAGAAAACTATGTCCAAATGCGGAACAAACATAGTTTATTTACTACATTAATCCTTCTAAGAGAAACATATGTAGATTCAACAACAATCAACAACACAGATGAAAGACACTACAGAAAATAGAACACAAAGATTTTACGTGGGGAAAACCCTTTTGGGTAAAAAACCCCACTCTCCAAAGTTTGAGCCATTGTATTATTCGGAAACAGGAAGTTACAATACAGTTTTAGGCTCTTAGCCTTTCAGAGATTACATCTTGTTCATCTGGATACAACTGGTAGCAAACACGCCCATAGAGATCAACCATAGCATTCATGTTCATGAGAGATTCCAGCATAACCCTACCTCTCTCACTATCTACCTCGACCTCATGGCTCCAGCCTTTCAACCAGCCACTCAGCCTTTCTCTATCGATCTCTCTCTGGCTCTCAGCTCTTCAGCTTCTCAGCTTGTCAACCCTGATCAACCCTTTTTTTATAGAACGTCCAATGCATACATATATGCATTCATCCTTAACAAGATCTCTGTGAATCAGTTCAAGATCACACTTCAGCAATCTACCAACTCAACATCCCTATCATCGTAGATGTTTCCACTCCTATGCAGATTTTTCCTTTTAGACCATTCAGAAAATCCAACCGCCAACCATTTGAATTTTGCTTCCTCTAATTGGTCCACATGCACCATGTCAGACAGTCTTCAGTCAGTCAACAACAATCAACTTGTGTCGCATGTCGGTGAGACACTAGAAGTGTCTCCCCAATGCCACAAGACCTGATTACACATTGTCACCAAGAGTCCTCTCCATTGACAAGAGGTTCCACTAAGCTTACAAGTTACATTGACCTCAACAAGCACATTGGTGAGACTATCGATATTGCCAGGAGTTCACATCGAGTCTTCAAGTCATACCGAAACCCAAATAGTTGCCAAGAGTCATACCGATATCAGGTTTCCCATCGGCAAGACAATTGCTCTTCGCTAAGAGATAATACCGATGACTCCATGTTATTCTGAAGTCTCCCATCAGCCAGACATTCCATCTTTGCTAATACTTCATACCAAGCTCAAGAGTCATACCAAACACATTCAAGAGTCAACGAGACTTATCGTCTTCACCAAGACCTTATACCGAGGTCTTAAGTCACCCCGAGCGCTGCATTCACCAGTTAGCAAGACTTATGTCTTTCGCCGAGACCAAATACCAAGCACCCATGTCTTGCCAAGTTGGCAAGACATTTGACTTTGCCAAGACCTTTGACGGGGTGCTGAGAGCTACACCGATGACTTCAATTGCATCCCCGTCGGCGAGACCACCACCTGTCACCAAGACTTCATGCCAAAGTCTCTAGGTTACCCTGAGCTAACCTTTCACTAGGAGTCATGCCGAACACACCACACACTATTGGTGAGACAAATGCCCATCGCCAAGACTTCATATCGAAGCCTTCAAGTCATACTGACGACTCCAATTAGCGAGACATCTCTTGGTCGCCAAGACTACATGCCGATAGGAGAAAGTCATGCCAATTTCCACATCGGCCAGACAGACCAAAGGTCATGCTGATATCGGAAAGACTTCCTATCATCGCCAAGACAACATTCCAACACATATGAGTTTCCCCGATGACCATGAGCAATATCGGCAAGACTTCACATATCGCCAAGACTTCATGCCGATACGCTTTGAGTTACTTCAAGTGTATTCAGTCGGCCAGACATCTCCCAATCGCCAAGAGATCTTACCAAATTTTCAAGTCACCCCGATGACTACAATCGGTGAGACATCTCCCTTTCGCTAGGACCACATATCGACACACTTGAGTTACCTCGATGGCTCTAGGAGAAAACATATCGATGAGACAACCCTCCATCACTAAGACTTCATATCAAAGCAAACAGGTTACACTAACATACGCTAGGCACCTGATAACAAACCCTTCTACCGAGACATTTCCACTCTACAAAGGGTTACAGCGAATGCACCAAGTCATAGCGATAGGTCCATTCGGCAAGACAAAAGCAACGTCACAGTGACATGAGAAAAACACAAGATTACTGAACTGTCAGTTGGCCAGACACCAAGAATGTCACAACGACCATGCTTTCTTAGAGGATTTAGCCTGTGAGATTGAGGCACATTTTCCAACAATCTCCCACTTGACGAAGATCACACAAGCACTTCCAAAGCAACCAGGAACTAAGATCACACTAGCTCCACTAGTTCAAAACCCCGCAATACTCAAGACACCCAATCAACATGATTCAATAGATAACAGTCCACAAAAAAATCTACAACAAAGACCAGGTATCCAATTGCAACTCACTGACCAATAAAGCAACCGACCACAGCCATCCAAGAAACCACATAGATCTCAATATGCTCTCATGCTCTATCAAGAAATCAGCTCCAACATTCAAGATGTTCACCTCCAGGCAACAATCCTGTCATCTTCCAACATGGTACATGTGGAAGAAAAATACAAGCCAAAGTGAATAAGCACCATTCCAATGAACACAAGCACAAGATCCCAGCGATCTCACCAACAAGATACTACTACCACTTCACTATTTTCAAAACACTATATAGAAGCAATATCAACTTCAAAGCTTCAAACAGAACACAACAGTGAAGTCATTATCCAAAAACAAGATACAAAACATCAGTTGGAACAACAATCAGAATGATTGCTCCCATCCAAGTGATAAACCCATGCGACTGAAAATAGCACCCATAGCTTGTGCTATACCATCCAATCTCACATACCTCACAGGTATCAACATTAGTAAACTTTTGCCAATCCATTAACAGCAAATACAAGTTCCAGTGTCAACCAGTCAAAGAAGATAAGACACATACAAGAAATCCCACTGCCAAAGTAATTTAAATCTTAAAGATCAAAGGCACAATAAGTCTACCAATTTCAGCACATAGAAAATGTAACCATGTAGTACCAAGGAAATATCCACAATGATATGCACAACTTGCAACAACCTGCCACAAGAACTCTCACCACAAACCTTCACGGCCACAGAGAGAAACACTGCACATCATCTTCCTGTAGAACATCCTTCTACGTACACTTCTAATAGCCAGCTGTGTCAAGAATGATCTTCTTCACATCCCATAAGGAAACCTTAACAACATCCATCTGTTCAATCACCAAGATCAAACTATCTTTAAGACCAACATGGATGTAAGCATCTCAAAGAAGATCAAGCTTGTTCATTTCCCATTTCAGGAAATCAGCCCATACAACATCTCCTACCAATTCTCATTAGTAACAAGGAGATTAAAGAAACTATACAACTTCCACTATGAATCTTCCAGAATCATTAAACAGTAATTCAAGAACCATATCATGAAAGTAAACTTAATAAAATACATCTGAAAAATATAATGGGCCACATACCTTTCAGATAAACTGCCAAGAAGACCAAGAGTGGGAAGGAGAATACTCCTTCAAGATATACAAGTCATCATGACTAATCCAAGAGCAATCTCCTCATAGGTCTCTTATTGAACTCACGTTCAACCAAGGTGAAGGCTTCTCAGACTTTCTGCTAAACAACTTTAACAAGAGTAACAAGTAGCAACACATCTCTCATAAGAGAAAAACAACCTCACCTTATTCTTCATGTATCCATGAGTACTAGCAACTGATCATCTCATGCTAAACTTCAACTGCATTACTGCACTAACATGAAGTATCAAGCAAGTAATCAAAGCACTCAATACACAAAGAATTACCAGACCACTGTCAAAGTTCCAATCAGCTGAATCAGGAACTTATCATGACATCATGATCTACACATCCCCATAGGAGATCCCATGCTTCAGGTGACTTTTCCATTGTCTCAAGTACAATGCACAATGCCAAAACTCCAGTGTACAAGCAAGAGTATACCATGACATAAGAAAATAGACTCAAAAAAGCATCACCTATCAAGCACCACCAACACCTTAGCCAAAGACTCCAAGCGTCTTCCATGGTTCCAAGATGTTGCACATCTTCAAATAATGTCCATGCAAAAGCGCAAGAACCCTTCTGCAACACTAAAGAAGACCAATCACCACCATGTGATGAACCCACAGTCACTGCTAGAGCTCCCACTGAAATGTGACATCCGAGCTCTCCAAGCATCATGACCACCTGCTACAGGTTCCCATAACCAACTATTCAGGTACTCAATAGTATCCATCCTCTCATCTCAAAGCAACACCAATGCACAAGTGACCACAGACAAGGCCAACTAACAAGTTTGTACCAACAATGAATCAACCTCATGGATATAGACAGTCCACATCCGAGTTGTCTCATAGCAAACATGTAGGTAAAGACAGCCCACAACATTGCACAACCCGTAGATCCATTCAACAGAAACGTGCAAACCCATCATTGCATTGGAAACTACATCACTAGATATCAAAGAGAATAACCACTAGACAACATGACTCAAACACCAAATCACACCAGATCTGACTTGCCAAACATGTCCACAATGAGCACCATAATCAAGGAACACCACCACAAGAATGTTGAGTGACAAATCACTTACCAACACTCCCATGCAGAGAAGAAAACATACCTCCTCAAACCATGCACCAAGCATGCATGCAGACCTGCAACTATCTCATCCAGGAACACCCCAAAAGGCCAATACCTAGACAATAGCTTAACAACAACTCCACATGATCACAAGTTTTTTGCTTAACCGTGTAAAACCTACAAAACCACAGAGCCATGCAAGTACAAAACATCCTTAGAAAGGAAACAATAGTTCAAGAGAATCCAGACCCCTTTCAGGCCAACTCTAAACCACCAACATGTACATGCATCCGAGAAAGAGAGAAAGGCTATTTCAGAAGCTTGCAAATCATCTAATGATTAACTTCATAGCCTTCAAGCATTCGAGGTTAACAGGAAACAATGCCTTCCAACACTAGGAACCACCACCTAGCATAAGCACTCTGAAAAATCCACCTCATACTTCAAGGTTAAACCTCTACCAGCCAGGAGACATAGATCACAACATGATCAACTCCTTTTTCCATCTTGACCATCCTTCAAGACTGCATGTTGTCTCAGAATACCACAAGGCTTCCACTCATCAAAGGATCAATCCATCAGTCCATTCCTCCAGATTTCTTCTAGCCCATCAATCTAAGAAATCTTCATAGGAGAAATATCCAGAACCAACAACCAAAAGAACGCTCTGATACCACTTGTAAGGAAATCTAGGAGTGCATCTAGTGAAAACTCCATGCAGTAGTGCCTTCGGTAACTTTCAATTTTGATTAGGTTACCTCAAAGACATGGACAACTATGTCCAAATGTGGAACAAAACATGTTTATTTCCTACATTAATCCTTCTGAGAGAAACATATGTAAATTCAACAACAATCAATAACATAGATGAAAGATACTAGAAAATATACAAAGATTTTATGTGGGGAAACCTTTCGGTAAAAATCACTTCCAAAGTTCGAGCTATTGTATTATTCAACAACAGTAGTTACACACAGCCAGTTCTTATCCTTCGTAGATTACATCTTGTTCATCAAGATACAACTGTAGAACACCCTAGAGAGATCAACCATAGTATCTATGTTCGTGAGAGATCCAAAGATAACCCCTACCTTCTCTCACTAACCGCTCGACCTCATGGTCTGCCTTCAGCCACCCACTCAAATTTTCTATCGATCTCTCTCGCTCTTTCAGCCTTCTTGGCTTGTCAACCTCGATCAACCCTTTTTACAGAATGTCCAATGGTTATATGCATTCGTTCTCAACAGGCTCTCTGTGAATCGGTTCAAGATCACACAAATGCAATCTCCCAACTCAGCATCCCTATCATTGTAGATGTTTCCACTCTTGTGTAGATTTTTCCCTTTCCACACAAAAACGGTCACAACGGTTTCACACCAAATGATTCACATTCTGCTTTCTCGGATTGGTCCACATCGCACCACATCAGATAGCCTTCACTCGGTCAACAACGATCAACTTGTGTCACATGTCGATGAGACACTAGAAGTGTCTCCCTGATGCCACAAGACCTGATTACACATTGTCGCCAAGAGTCCTCTCCTTTGACAAGAGGTTATACCGAGCTTACAAGTTACATCGACCTCAACAAGCACATCGGTGAGACTATCGCTATTGCCAGGAGATCACATTGAGTCTTCAAGTCATGCCGAAACCCATTGTATTCCTATCGGTATCCATCTATCGGCAAGACAATCGCCTCTTTATTAAGAGATGTCATAAAATGCCCATGTTACCCTCAATTTCTCCTATCGGCCAGACATTCCATCTTCACTAATACACCGAGCTCAGGAGTCATACCGAACACATTCAAGAGTCGGCGAGACTTATCGTCTTCGCCAAGACCTTATACCAAGGTCTTAAGTCACCTTGAGCGCTGCATTCACCAGTCGGCAAGACTTATGTCTTTTGTCGAGACCACATACCAAGCGCCCATGTCTTGCCGAGTCAGCAAGACTTTTGACTTCACCAAGACCTTTCACTGGGTGCGGAGAGCTACACCGATGACTTCAGTTGCATCCACGTCGGCGAGACCAACACCTATCACCAAGACTTCACGCTAAAGTCTCCAGGTTTCCCCGAGCTCACCTTTCGCCAAGAGTCATGTCGAACGCATCCCACACTGTCGGTGAGACAAATGCCCATCGCCAAGACTTCATAGTGAAGCCTTCAAGTCATACCGATGACTCCAATCGGCGAGACATCTCCTGGTCGCCAAGACTACATGCTGATAGGAACAAGTCATGCCAATTTCCACATTGGCCAGACAGACCAAAGGTCATGCCGATATTGGAAAAACTTCCTATCGTTGCCGAGACATCATTGTGATACATATGAGTTTCCCCGATGACCACGAGAAATGTTGGCAAGACTTTACATATCACCAAGACTTCATGCCAATACCCTTTGAGTTACTCCGAGTGTATTCAATCAGCCAGACATCTCCCAATCACCAAGAGATCTTCCCGAATGTTCAAGTCACCCTGATGACTACAATCGGTGAGACATCTCCCTGTCGCTAGGACCACATACCGACACACTTGATTTACCTTGACGGCTCCAGGAGAAAACATATCGGTGAGACAACCTCCATCGCTAATACTTCATATCGAAGCAAACAGGTTACACCGATGACTCCAGTCACCATTGGTCACACCGACATCTACTAAGCACTCGATAACAAACCCTTCTGTCACCGAGACATTTCCACTTTGCAAAGGGTTACATCGAATGCACCAAGTCATAGTGATAGGTCCATTCGACAAGACAGAATCAAAAATCATAGTGACATGAGCAAAACACAAGATTACTGAACTGCCAGTCGGCTAGACACCATGAATGTCACAACGACCATGCTTTCTTAGAGGATTCAACATGTGAGATTGAGGAACATTTTCCAACATCCTTTTCCTCCATACTTCTCAAACATAGGCATCTCAATTCCTTGTGGCATCGGTGTTCTTAAGATTTGAAAAGAAAATGGACTACTATAGACATAGTAGGTGGGTGGTGCATTTTGGCTTTGGTTTATGGTAGATATTTATTGTTGCATGGAGGAAATAGTGTGAAAGGGTTGTGTGATGAGGGGATCAATATAAGTGGTATGAGGTGGAAGAGAGAATGGTGATGGAGTGTATGTAGTGTTAGGACAAGTGAAGGGGAACTAATAGGGGTGGTGGTGGAGGATGGAACATTCGATGCCACAAAATAACTAGGAATACTAGTTGGAATAGAAAAAGGAGTCACATGACTAACCTATTGCATGGTTGTTGTAACTTGAGGGGTGGTATAGGTGGGTATGGATGCGATGGTTGAAGGAGGAGTAATATGAGACCCCCCTTGGCTAACCACAATGTTTGTTGGTTGAGATGTGCTAGAGGTGGAAGAAGCATGTTTTTGATATATCTCAACATTTTGTTTCATAACATCTAAGCCTTCATCACTTTCAAGCATTTGATGGATGTTAGCTATAGTAAGAATGGTAGTGGTTGAAATGTTTTCAAGACATAAGTTATGTTGAGACAAAGTCCTGAATTAACTAATTCTTCTTGCAAAAGGAACATCACTGTGTTAGCATGCATTCTAGGGGAAGTGTGTACTTAGTGGTGGGAAGGTGTGGATCATCATGGAAAAAATAGGCCCTTATATGGCAAAACTAAAAATCCAGAACTAGGAACTGACGAAAATTGAATAAGTTATCTATATTATTTCAAAAATATGTATGAATATAATTTGTAGAAAATCAAATGTAGTTTCGAACCATTAGTTTTAGTTTTTTCAACAAACGGTTTAAGAAAATTTGAAATTTGTAGTACTTAAATTTCAGAAAAATAAGTAGGTGTCTATCCCGACCACCATAACCACAATAAAATGATAATATTTTTATAAGATTTTAGATATGGGTGTAGAGCACCCAAGTGTCCTGATGTGATGCATATTTTTTTGTAATTTTTTTCCAATTAAATAATTAATTATGATTTTCTTATTACAAATTTTAAAAAATAGAAAAACTCGTACGTCTAACCACCTTAACTTGGTCAAAAATTCATGAAATTCATTTTTTTTTTAAGTCCTCTAGTATACGAAGCATAGAATGTGACACATGTTTCAAATTCAAAAAATCTTATACCATTTGAAAGCTATAGACGGTTTTCTATCAGCCTATCAATTAGGACTTTAGTCGTAATTCAAATAGAAAATGAATAATAATTATTTATTAAATTCAAAGTAAAGAATAATTTATATTGGTGGAAATCTGAGAATCTCCTTTAAAAACCCCTTTTTTCATTATTTTTTGGTAAAAAAAAGTCGTCAGCCACATACCCTATAAATACCCATCATATCCCCACTTTTTGGCCCATCATGATCTTGCACATACCCTAGTAGTATCCATGCCTAATGCACCATTTTCAATACCAGAAGTAGGAGTTCTGGATATCTGAAGGTCCACAACGAATGTGCTATCGTAGGAAGCCATGAGTCGGGAACTTCGCCTCACTAAAGTATTATCAATATGGCACCAAAAACTCATACAAATATCACAAAAGGTGGGGTGGATGCAAATGTAATGAAAAATAGGAATAATAAAATGAAAATAACATAAATTATGTAAAATGAAACATGAATGTAGTAACAAAAAATAGAAATGTAGAGAACACTGTGAAAATGACAGAAATTGTTGTGTAGAAAGTGCAACTAGACTAATTCACCTAGGGTGGCGAATGAGTCCAGGGGTGAATTTTTTGTGAATTTTTAGAAAATTTAAAATTATTTTTATGCTTTCCTAATGCAAAAATGGGATGCAAATGTAGAATTTTAGTATTTTTAATGTTTTGAAGTGCAAAAATGAAATCTATATGAGATATTCACCAATGCAATGTTGTAAATCCTTGGATGCAAAACAATGCAAAAGCTAATGCAATGAGTCCTAGGATATAAATTTAGATGTAAATCAGAAAGATAATGCTCAATATGTAGGTTCACCAAAATGAACCATAGATTTTTAGGCGTAGGATGCTATGACTCTCTTGCTTAATTAGGGTTTTTCATCTAAAGGAGAGAGATAGATCCCACACAAAATCTACATGGTTCACTCATACTAATGCAAGTGCAATGAAAATATTCCTAAATGCAATGACCTAAATGCAACACACTAATAAAATGGATTGATTATTTATGCAAAACCTAAGAAATATGAAGTGTTTGAAAACACAGTGTGATATGCAGAACTGAACTAGAAACATAAACAAATGAAAACATAACTTAATGAGAGTGAATGGAGTGCACCTAGAGGCAGAATACTAATTTTGTAAGGTTATATAATGTTTCAAAAATTACTATCCACTAGGACTCATTCACCATGGATGGTGAATTAGTCTTGCTTCTAGTAAATTCTGCTAAAATAGGTTTCAAGGTGCCAAGAACTGAAAACCTTAGAAAATAATTTCTCCAACCTTGCAGTGGGAATGATTCACCATAGATGGAAAATTAGTCCACCTATAGAAATCTACAAATTCTGAAGCCAACTTTGTGGGTCCAAATCTATACTTGTCTTCTTGTCGGGTTGAAGGATCCATATCTGAAGAAAAAGGGTTGAATGATGTCTCCAAGCTTGAATTTGGTCTTTTTTTGACTTGAATAGATTTGATGACTTGTTTTCCACTTTTCAACACCTATCTCTTTGAAAAAAAATTCTACAAGACCTACAAACACACATGCAAAGAGGGGAAAAATGATTAAGGGTTAGAGTATAGGGGTTTGCCTTGGTCAAACCCTATGAAATGAAATGAGAAAGGAATGATGAAAAAATAACATGCAAGTGTCATGAACTCACCAAACCCTTGTTTCTGAAGTCTAAAGACATGTCAATGGCTACTCCAAAATGTTTGATAATTGCTTGATTGAATGATTAAGGATGCTAGAATACTTGAATGCTATGATAGATTGAATTCATGAATGAATGGGGGTTAAAATGAATAGAAAAACATATATTTATACACTTATGCCCTAACCTGAAAATACAACATCACGGGCCGACCTAAGGTATTAATGAATTAAAAAATGAAAGAAATTTGAATTTATTT